>JXSR01S021747.1:17383-29050 GCA_000969725.1 Ophiothrix spiculata | reverse complement strand
AAACAAATGCTAGTAGTCTTGTACCTTGTTTGCATTCATGCTCAGTTGAGACAAAACCGTGCAGAAATCCTGCAGAAATCGTATCCTCTGTTCGATATACATGTATCGTCTCGCATTTTGTTCTTAGTAATGTAGCAATGTAAAGGCACATAAGTGAATTTCGCAAGACAATAAGCCTTATCCCTAATCTAAATGTTACATTTAACCTTTATGCGAATTATTTACAGACCTTTACAAATATTTGAAGACCTAGAACTTTCCCATTAGGAACTATATATGACCCGTCATATCGAAAGGTACCTCATCTGAAAGATTATAAATTAAGCTTTAAAATGAAACCTTACTTTTGGTTATTTGATGTTCGATTGCAAAGTTACATCCAAAAGAGCGGTGTCAGTGACCAATCTTTAAAAGAGTGACAATTTTCACTCCCCAAAGAGTGAATTATAACTCTATAAGAGTGACATTTCACTCTTTAAGAGTGAAACCCCGTTCGAGTTCACTCGAAAAGAGTGAAATGTCACTCTTTTGGAGTGAAAAAAATCACTCTAAGAAAGAGTGAATGTTCACGCTTTTCATTTTAAGAGTGTACTCAACGATAAATAGTTGCACAATTCCCTCTGAAATTCCTTTGTCTATAAATCCTCAACAGTCTAAAACTCAACCACCGCCTTGTTGAACAGTGAGCGCCGACGATTTTTCGTAGTTACAACAGCGCGAGTATCCGCGTTCCTGATTGGCTAGAACTTCACTCCGTAAAAGAGCGAGTGAACGTCACTCTGGTACAAGAGTGAATTACCGCAAAGTGTTTTCACTCTTAAAGAGCTAAAACGCACTCGATTAGAGTTAAAACAAATTCACTCAAAATTTCAAATGATTTTTCACTCTTTCGCATTTAGAGTGTACCTAAAGATATGACGGGCCACATATATATTTAATACACTGTGTAGTAACTAACACATATTGTATACGTACTTTCACATGAAAGGAGGACTCTTTAAAATTACATTTAGTCTTTAATTGTCTTCGTTTTAGATTCAAGAGTGAACATATCACTCCTTCCTGGATTGAATTTCGTTACACTCTAAAAGAGTGAAAATAATTGCTTTCTTGTCAAGTGAATACACGTACATTTTTACTCAAAAAGAGTGCAAAAACACTCATTTAGTGTGGTGCATTGCTCTTTAAAAGAATAACCTCAAGTCTTTTAACGATTAGCATTCATGCCATTCATTTTAGCATGCTTAGAGTGAGTCGCTTTTATAATTTAAATTTTCCTGTTCACTTTGAAAAGAGTGATATTAGCGAACTATCTTAAAAAAATTGAAATGTAACTCTTGCTAAGAGTAAAACATACTCTAAAATGTTTTTCTTTCTTTCGTGTAAAAATGACAGGAGGTGAACCAAAAGGCACTTCAGGAATAGAGTGACACCTTAACCCTTTCGGTTCATTGCTTTAAAATACGGATTATATGGTATCAAAAATAACACAATTTGAAATAAACACGTCAAGAGCATACTTATCACATTGTCATATATATTTCCATGTTCAAACCATAGATGGCATTACCTGATAAAAGTAGCAATGGCAGTTAAATGCTCTGAGGCATTATGTCTGTTGTATGTAATGAATTCATGTAGTATCTGGAGCATTTCACATGTTCTCAGCCAGGGACATTTTCAAGCAAGTTTTCAGACATGAGATTTAACAGCTTTATCTCACCATTATTAAGCATCGTACCAATATTCAATAAGCACTTTCCGTAACACAAAACATCGGGCAGGGGATGTTACTACCTTCCGATCTGCTAAGTTTCCTCCTAGTGTTTTAGAATATCGCTAGTCTTTAGAGGGAGGTGTCCAAATAACCTATCTAAAAACTTGTTCCCGGTCAAATTTTCTTTTTAAATTCTTATAAAATGTGGACTCTGTCCCCAGCACAATTCAGGAAATACGTGAAAAAAGAAATGGAAAGCTCCTCTCAAGGCTGAATTTTTTGATAAAACATGACTTAGAGAAGGAGAACATAAAACTCCTGAATGTTCCGATATATTTGCGACAATTCTTACTGTTTATACTAGTAGTAGTGCCCACGAGCCGTGTTTCAAATCCATAGCCATTTCTGTTACTTGTAACATTGTATTATGTGGTATGAAATGTCACTGGAATTAAGACCTTATATGGATTAGTCTCATACAATATGTTTGTTATGTTCGTACTCTATTTAGATTAATTCGTGCATAAATCGAATGAGTTGTTAAGCAACCAAAATGCCCAGGGAGCAACTCATTGAGTCTTATATTAGATTTGCTTTGAAACTTAATGTTGCAGAAGTTAATACTATACGTAAGTCAGTAAGCCATGCCCTTCAGCTTAATGTTACATTAAACGTATTAACCATGCACATCATTACAAGAACTTACACATATAATACGTGATTAGAACTAGAAATGTCCCGTGAAATTTAGATTTAATCCTCTATTGTCTCAAATCTCATAACTATGTTACCTCTTACATTTTGAATTGAAAAGCAAGCTGCTGAGTATTTTCCTTGAAAAAGCAAAGTTACTGTATAAACAAACCACTTTTATCATTATAACTCGTTGTAGTTACACTTTATTTTGTTCTTCATATATACCAGTTCTCTCTTACAATAATGACATGCAGAAAAATCATCGTTTTCAAAACCTAAAGAAGTTGTAGGAATCAATCAAAGCTCCAGTAATCTTGAAATCCTAGGAAGACCCCTTTTTGTAAAAAATTAGTTACTAAGTAGGCCCATATTTAGAGTCACAGTGTGTTTCCCTTCAGTTTATCAAATGAAACTAACATGAAAAGGCTTCATTTAAAAAGCCAACATGTCTTTAACCATGGTAATATTCAGTAGCTTAATCAGTTTTCCTCTGTTTTCTTGACTTTGCTTCAAGCATCCGTTCTAGGTTTTTTTTAGATTACAGGAGAAATTTTGCATACATTATAACACATCAATAGAAGCTAATAAAATTTTGATATCACAACATTATTGCCTTTGGAGATATCCACAAAGATAGATATGTGAGACAGCCATTTATTAAAAAGTGAACAAAATAGTAAGCATACTCGTTACCAGGTGTAATTTTATATTATAATAAACCTGCAACCTTTTCCTATATTTTTCCACTGATCACGTAGATTTTTTTAATTGAACCGTCTTTCGTAGTATGCGTATTATGCAAACTAAGAATACCGGCATTGAACCTGTCAACCAAACTATTGCGCGAAATACTGAAATAAGCATATTCAATTTTAAGGGTAACATTGATTCTTCAACACTGATTCTGACAAAAACAGCAAAATGTTTTAAATGGGCCAACAAATAATTTCTAGATCTTGATTTTGTACAATACAACGAAAAAGATTGCCCTAACATTATCATGACACTAAACCAACATTTAGTTTTGTTGAATTTTGAATATATGCGTTATTGGTAACTATTGTTATGGTCAAGGATATAAAAAGATCGTGGTCAAGATCACCTCATGGGTTCTTTAATAAAACAAACAAACAAACACACTGTGCTTGATTCAAATTCTTACAGTTTAAAAATACTCATTTTTAGTTCCCAAACTATCATAATCAACGTTGTCTTAATATATAAACTTACAGAAACCTCTGCGTAATCTATTCTGCGCGATATTCAAAAAGTATATTTGTACGTTAACATGTTAAAGTCTGAAACTAATTAGTCTCTGAAGCACAGAGATCTTGAATGTAAACTTGCAGTTAAACAAGTCCCGAAATTTTATCTACACTTTATGTCACCTTAAAAGCTTTTTTCTCCAAATCATGGTGTGAAAGTACACTGTTCAAAATTTCTCTGACTCTTTACATCATGAATAACATTTCACCCCTTTTATGACGGGTGTTCAATCAGTTCGTTGCATGAGGTCGAGGTAGTAAACAAATAAAACATGATATAGAACGAAGTAGTGAAAATTACTGCTTCCGAGGCATCCAACACCGAGGGGTCAGGAATTTTCAATACAAAACTCGAAATAAACCATGTTGTATTTGTTTTACTATACCTCATAAATATTTCACTGACTGTGGTGTTAACGCATCAACAATCACCCACAAATGTCCATTCTTCTCGGTCACCGTATAAATTTCTTAGTGACAGGTGATATGATTACAGGGTGCAATAAAAAGGGTGCGGTAGTTTTTCAACCCCTGTTGGACAACTGCTGGTGCCAAAAAAGTTGAGTGTGCTTGAAATTCCCTTGGACAAGGAACTAACTGCTAATTGTCTCGTGGAAACCCGTACGAAACTCGGGGAGCTGATCCGGACAGCGATGGTGCGTATGTTGGCTAGTAAGGTTATTTGGGCCACAGTGGTCAGCGAACACCTGTAAAGTGTGCAGAGGCCGAGTGGAATTACAAATCTGGGAGGCATAGCGCACTTTAAATCCCAAGTATTTTTTTAAATTTTATTTTAACATACCATTTCTATATGCATAAACAGTATAGCTTATTTCCTTCAACCTCGGGCGGCCATGAATTTATCGAACAACCATACTATGACATTTGAATTGCGGAAATGCTTTCAGTTATACAAACACATCAAAACACCTGATCTTTTTCAAAAACATGCCCATATTGAATTACACGACATTTATGTTTGTATAATGGAATTGATATTTGTTGAAAATGATTGAACATTCTTTACCTCGATCAAAACATATGAAAAACACATTTGTTATATACCAGATTCTTCTCTATATATATATTACAGAGCATAATTTTATTAGCTCATGAAGGCAGAGAAAAGGGCAACCCCATTCAGGAGGTGGCACATAGGCTCAAAAGACCAATATTTTCAATTTCACCCATGTACTCTTTTTTTTTACAGTTCCGTGTGCTCTCACACAAAGACCAAACATTTTTTTGTATACCACATTTCTTTCATCGAATGCCAAAAATCATCCCTGATCCTAATCTGACATAGTCTTATCTGACATAGTTTTGTATTTGATCATGTTAAAAGCTATAAAATCATTTTTAAATTTATGGTAACATGAGAGAGGGATTTCCAGTACCAATTTGTGTAATAACTAATCATTTATCTCGCTTTTTCAATTTAAATATTCAGGCTCTTCGTATTTTTTGCGCGAAAAAGGTATTATAACTTTCGCATCGCATAATCAGGGCTCGCTGCACCTGAATGATATAGACTGAATTCTTCAGTATCAGGCTAACCGTGACTGTTTTCTATCTCACGATCAATTGTTTGAAGAGCATACGTTTTAGAAGACGGTAGAATTAATTTTCTTTCGCGCCACATGCAACCGATTGTTTCACCAATTAATATCCGCAATGAATATGTATACGTGACAGAGTCTAAAATGTTTTAGTGGTAAAATAAAATCGCAATAAAATCAGGAAACCACGACATTTTATTCACAAAGAATAACCGAGGGACATATATAGGTCCACATAACTTTTTTTCCGAAATCAGGTGATCCTAAATCATGAGAAAAAACTGTGTCATATGTGTCAGATTAATTAAGTCAGGTGCGGATTATTCCCCCAAAATCATACTCTGATCGGTAATGGTGTAGTTAAGGATTACATTGATAATATATTTTGTTAACACATTGTCGATAAGTATAGATAATCCGCACTTAAGAGTTTACAATCCGTAACAATCCTGTTTTGTTTACACGAGCGACAGCAAATGCAAAAATGCCATGGCTACTTTGCATTTGTAGAAGACAATATCCTGTCCTATACTTTGATTGACAGTCTAGTTCAAATGTTTTGTAATTTTTGCATAACAATGCATTTTGTAAAAGATGTTGATAACCTTTTACTAATTCTATTCACTGGATTCAATAAGTATATACTCTATAAACCTTGAAGTATGCAACAAGCAATCAGACTCTGTTACAAGATCCAAAGCATATCCCTTGTATTCGACAACATTGTGAACTGGTGGTTTTGTATAATGTAAGAGACTATATAAAAATTAGGATTGATTAAGGTCTAATCACTGCGTACTAATATATATTTTACATGAATTCGTCAAAAACTGCACTCGCGCTTCACTGTGTTGCCAAATGGCCCGAGCAACAGGAAGTGAGGGAGACCTCATTTGGCGACTGGTAGATCCAGCTAGTCTACTTGCATACTTCAAAATTTGCAGAGTATAGACAATCCCTCTAGACAGTTTGCAATCAATGACAATCCTTATTAAACAAGTATTTAACAAATATTTCTACCTTTGACTACTTTTACCTGCAATGCAATAGACCACTTTCGTATGTCCAATAATGCATCTTGGAAGTATCCCAAACTGCGCAGTCGAGTTGTGCGCAATGCGCAGAACTTCTTAAATGGTAGACTGAGCAAGATTACGTCACAAGGTCCCGTATTTGTGATACTTTCATGATGCATTATGGGACACATGAAAGTCGTCTATTATTGTCGACTCTCATCAGTATATCAATCTAGGCTAGAATTGTCCCTGATATTGACTGAACCTATCATTACCAATCCATTTCAGTCAATATCTTAAGCCCTAGATATAGTTCCCCATTTTTACGATCTTAAAATAATCCAGAGAGCTGAATGCATATTGACCTCGAGTGTCTAGACTATATTATCGATTGGTATAATCCGCTAAAACTACAAATAGAATGATAAAAAATCAAGACGGTGATAAAAATTCCAAATGAAAATGTTTCTCTTTGGAGAAAAATCAAAGGAGTCAGAAAATCTTTTCAGCAGAATAAAATCCACAGCACCTGTCAAGGACAGATTTCAGATTATAATGAAAAGACCAAGGTAATTATGGTATTGTTCTGGACCTATTGAGATCGATCTATGCCCCGTTGAACACCATCATGAAACATTTTCATAAATGGTGAAACATTTTACTCCATAACAACAATTTTACACCGTGAGAAAAAATCAAAATGAAAATTTTCATTCCGAATGAAAATTTAACATAGTGGTGAAAATGTAACACCATGAGAAAAATTCTGAATGAAAATGACTACAAAAATGACAAACTATATCTAGGCCTTACTGTTCTGAACTGAACCCTCGGCCTTTTTCATGTATGTTGTTAATCAAATCGGTAACAGCCCGCTAGTCCGAAGGTTCGCTAGTCCGAAAATGAAATAAGTTTCGCTAGTCCGAAAGCGTATATTCCTATACCTGAGGGTTCGCTAGTCCGAATTTGAAAATAAAGGTCCGTCAGTCCGTAAATAGGGTTCGCTAGTCCTAATTTAAAAAAAAAAGTTCGCTAGTCCGAAAATGAAATAAGGTCCGCTAGTCCGACATTTAAAAAGGTCCGCTAATCCTAAGGTTCGCCAGTCCGAAAGTGAATTAAGGTTCGCTAGTCCGAAAAAGAAATAAGGCTCGCTAGTCCGAAAATGAAATAAGGTTCGCTAGTCCGAAAATGAAAAAAGGGCCGCTAGTCCGAAAACTATTGGGTTGCAAATAAACAAAACCAATTATGTTTCAGACTAGCGGACCGTATCTTATTTTCGGACTAGCGAACCTTATTTCATTTTCGGACTGGCAAACCTTATTTCATTTCGGACTAGCGAACCTTATTTCATTTTCGGACTAGCGTACCTTATTTCATTTTCGGACTAGCGAACCCTTTTTCATTTCCTGATTAGCAAACCTTAGGATTAGCGAACCCTTTTTAATTTCGGACTACCGGACCTTATTTCATTTTCGAACTACCGAACCTTTTTTATTTTCGGACTAGCGAACCTTCGGACTGGCAAAAGCGTAAAAAAAAAAATAAAGTAATAAATAGGAATTGGTTGAAATACAATGCAGACATGACCAATTTCATTGGTTACACCCGTGTTTCCTTCATTCTAATACGATTTATACATAATTAACGTGTGTTTATGAGAATGTACGTATGTACAATATCATGTTGTCTTTGTCAACTCAGTATTTTATTTTCATGATTATGATATATACACAAGTGGGCCAAATATTCATTTTGTAGTTTATATGCTGTGTCACCAATAGACCATGTTAATAACACTTATCATGCTTATAAGATCAAGTTCTTGAGTTAATAACAATGGCTTCGTGGCAACAACAATGAGGCGTTGGACTATCGAACCAAATGTCCTGCATTCGAAATTCAGGTACGTCCGAAGGTAAATTTGTTTATATATAAATGCCATTAATATGAAACCATTCTTGACATCCACTCCTTAAAAAGAGGTGAAATTTTATTCCTTTTTCCTAAAGTTTAATTAAATAATAACAAAACTTGTGTTTCAACAAGAACTTGATAATTACGTAGGGGAAACTTGCTAATATCATCATGTTCTTACTTAATATAAATGAGTGTATCAAGGCAGATCAATTTTGAGTAAATATGTAAAATGATTAGGAGTAATGCTCATTACAATTACTTAAGTTACCCGAACTTAAATAAACTTATTACTGCTACCTTTAATTTTTGTAATTATTCAATAAAATCAAGTGTAACCCTGTGAAAAACGTATGTTAAATCTGTTACATTTTATTCTAAATTTATTAAAGTTTAATGTATTCAGCAGTTGATGCAGTGCGATTTGAAAGTCATCATTTATGATTTTTATAAAGAAGCTACCATGAATAAAATGATAATACTAAGAATTTTTGTAGCGAATTTTTATTTGTTTCACGTTTTTACAGTAAAAGAGCATGTAATTTGCTTTGTTTATACGAATAGTAAGTGTTTGTCTAAATTGAATCTAAAACCATCTCAATCTCTTACGATGGAATTGACACTTTATGTAAATAGTTTAAACAAATGCTAGTAGTCTTGTACCTTGTTTGCATTCATGCTCAGTTGAGACAAAACCGTGCAGAAATCCTGCAGAAATCGTATCCTCTGTTCGACATACAAGTATCGTCTCACATTTTGTAGCAATGTAAAGGCACATAAGTGAATTGCGTAAGACAATAAGCCTTATCCCTAAACTTAATGTTACATTTAACCTTTATGCGAATTATTTACAGACCTTACGAATACTTGAAGATCTAGAAATTTCCCATTAAGAATTATATATGACCCGTTATATCGAATACTTCTCTCCTGAGAGATTATAAATTAAGCTTTAAAATGAAACCTTACTTTTGGTTATTTGATGTTCGATTGCAAAGTTACATCCAAATTGGTAAAAAAGCATCGGGCTGATTCAGAAAACTATAGTTCTGAGAAAATCGAGTTTAAAACTTCGTACTAATAAAACTTATGGAGAAAGGATTTTTATCTCGGTTTTTATATCATTTGTCTTTTGGATGTTGAAACCTGATAAATATGATATAATACACTTCAAATGTAACGTTTTTGATGAAATTAGAAATTAGACTTTTCTAATTAATAATGACTATGCTAAGTATTAATGGCCCGTATCTCGTAATTTACTATGCCGACCTTAAGGTACCTTAAGATATGACGGGGCACATATATATTTAATACACTGTGTAGTAACTAACACATCTTGTATACGTACTTTCACATGAAAGGAGGACTCTTTAAAATTACATTTAGTCTTTAATTGTCTTCGTTTTAGATTCAAGAGTGAACATATCACTCCTTCCTGGATTGAATTTCGTTACACTCTAAAAGAGTGAAATTAATTGCTTTCTTGTCAAGTGAATACATGTACATTATCACTCAAAAAGAGTGAAAAAAATACTCATTTAGTGTTGTGCATTGCTCTTTAAAAGAATAACCTCAAATCTTTTAACGATTAGTATTCATGCCACTCATTTTAGCATGTTTAGAGTGAATAGCTTTTATATTAGGTAAAATTTAAATTTTCCTGTTCACTTTGAAAAGAGTGATATTAGCGAACTATCTTTAAAAAATTTAAATGTAACTCTTGCTAAGAGTAAAACATACTCTAAAATGTTTTTCTTTCTTTCGTGTAAAAATGACAGGAGGTGAACCAATAGGCACCTCATGAATAGAGTGACACCATAACCCTTTCTGTTCATTGCTTTAAAATACGGATTATGTGGTATCAAAATAACACAATTTGAAATAAACACGTCAAGAGCATACTTATCACATTGTTATATATATTTCAAGTTTCAAATCCATAGATGGCATTACCTGATAAAAGTGGCAATGGCAGTTAACTGCTTTGAGGCATTATGTCTGTTGTATGTAATGAATTCATGTAGTATCTGGAGCATTTCACATGTTCTCAGCCAGGGACGTTTTTAAGCAAGTTTTCAGACATGAGATTTAACAGCTTTATCTCACCATTATGAAGCATCATACCAATATTCAATAAGCACTTTCCGTAACACAAAACACCGGGCAGGGGATGTTAATACCTTCCGACCTGTTAAGTTTCTTCCTAGTGTTTTAGAATTTCGCTAGTATTTAGAGGGAGGTGTCCAAATAACCCATCTAAAAACTTGTTGTTCCCGGTCAAATTTTCTTTTTAAATTCTTATAAAATGTGGACTCTGTCCCCAGCACAATTCAGGAAGTGCGTGAACAAAATTGAAAGCTCCTTTTAAGGTTGAATTATTTTATAACATTTGGCTTAAAGAAGGAGAACATAAAACTCCTGAATGTTCCGATCTATTTGCGACAATATCTACTATTTATACTAGTAGTAGTGCCCACGAGCGGTGTTTCAAATCCATTGCCATTTCTGCACCACTCAGGAAATGCGCGAAAAAAAAGGAAAGCTCCTTTTACTCCTTTCAAGGTTGAATTTTTTGATAAATTTTGGCTTAGAGAAGGAGAACATAGAACTCCTGAATGTTCCGATCTATTTGCGACAATTTCTACTGTTTATACTAGTAGTAGTAGTGCCCACGCCTTGTTTCAAATCCATAGCCATTTCTGTTACTTATACCATTGTATTATGTGATATGAAATGTTACTGGAATTAAGACCTTACATAGATTAGTCTCATACAATATGTTTGTTATGTTCGTTATGTTCGTACTCTATTTAGATTAATTCGTGCATAAATCGAAAGAACTGTTCAGCATCTAACATGCCCAAGGAGTGTCTCAATAAGTCCTAGATTTGCTTTGAAACCTTACAAATAAATTAATGTTGCAGGCTGTAATACTACGTAAGTCAGTAAGCCATGCCCTTCAGCTTAATGTTACATTAAATGTATATGTATAAACCGTGAACATTATCAACAGAACTTAAACATATAATACGTGATTGGAACTTAGGTCCCGTGAAATTTAGATTAAAGAGTAAATCTATATAAGAACCACATGATCGACGGAAGAAGGGGGTCGACAATTTTTGTTCATATTAGGCCTGTGGCATCCCTATGACTCACTCTTCATCCCAGTGCACTAAACAAATCACAGTGTTTCTAGATATAAAAAAAAGGGTAGTACAAAAAATGCACAGTTTCGTCCTTGTTTCCTCACCTTCAAAAACATGTTCTTGAGTATGTAAATTTGCTATTCATTATAAGCTAGATATTTCGAGCTAGTATTTTTATAACATGTTACAAACATAGTCAGTTTTATTATAACTGTAGATAAAAATAGCAGTGTTTCATTATTTTGAAAAAAACTTCTATTTTTCCAAAAAAATCATATTTTAGGCCAAAATATGTCATTTTTGATGTTTTTGTTTCTCTTTTGGTCAGTAGTTATACATTTAAGTTTT
>JXSR01S021746.1:77918-89560 GCA_000969725.1 Ophiothrix spiculata | reverse complement strand
CAATGTAATTTCATATGTATCATTTTGTCTGCAGCATTATCTCCTGAACCTTACGGGCTACAGTAATGAAAGGGTCTTTGGTTAAACTTCCTTGCAAGGTCATGTTAATTCAAAATAATCAAATACCAGAATTGTTCAAAAGTTGACCCATTCTTCAAAGGTCATTTTAAGGTCACTACAATAGCTTGTTCAAGATCATTCAGGTCAAATTTTAATTTTCAAGGTTGAAAAACAACTACCAAAAAGGTTAAGCATTGCCTTAGAGGTCATCTGCGATGAATTTAAAAATGAAGTGCCCCTATCACCTATTGCTTTTGATTTTTTTCAAGCTTATTGGGTTTGTTTTAAATAGCCTCCAAATATGCTTACTTTTTCTGTTATGACAATTTGTTGAATTAAATTCAGGATCCCTAATTTAATTCCACATGTATTAGTATAGGAAAGCCCCGGGGAGGGTACTCACGTACATTGATGATACAGGTATGTGCCGCTTTGGAGACCACCCTTTTCACGGCTGATCCCAGTTCTCGGGAGGAAAGCATGCATGTCCTTTTTTATCCATTTTTCAGTGGCAAAACAATTTTTTGACAAAATACACTTGAAAACGCTTTTGAATAGTCACATTCCCTCATTTTATGCTGTTTTAACTATAAATCAGTTTTGATCAAAATCTTATAGTATTGCTTTAAGGTCACTGCAAAAGCTTTTTAAACCATTGATTCCACATGGACTTAAACTTTTCACCGGAAACCAATTCTTATGTCCGGTAGATATAAGACCCCATGCCATGGTAGACTGGTATTTTGGCTTAGTACAATACAAAATGTTTTTATACATCACTTATTTTTAATAATTATAAAAATGTTGAAATTGTCAATTATATATGTGACCTGTCATATCGAAAGGTACCTTAAGGTCGGCATAGTACATTACGAGATACGGGCCATTGAAGCTGAGCATAGTCAAAAATCACATCCAAGGTCGAATTTCTAATTTCATCAGAAACGTTACCTATGAAGTGTATTCTATTATATTATCCAGGTTCCAACATCCAACACATTTAAGACAAATGTAATAAAACTGAGATAAACATCCTTTCTCCATTCAAGTTTTACCAGTACAGAAACTTTAAACTCAATTTTCTCAGAACTATAGTTTTCTGAATCAGCTTGATGCCTTTTACCAATTTTGGATGTAACTTTGCAATCAAACATCCAATAACCATTAGCAAGGTGTCATTTTAAAGCCTGAAATAAAATCTTTCAGATGAGACCAAAAAATAAATTTTCATTTTGGGACCCTTAAGGTACCTTTCGATATGACGGGTCACATATTTAATTGTGGTGTTTTCTTTTTCGCTTTTTGCAGTTCCGGGTACCACCAGCAACAAGTGCAATCATCACTAATGGTATGTATTGGTTCTAAAGTAGAGCCCTGTGCTTGTACTTATGCAAACAAAATGATGTTACCAAGTCAATGACTGGGTGTTTAATTAAAGTTGACAGAAGAGTGTATAGCTCTACTTTAATAGGGCTACAATGTATATTATCTTCTGTGGAACTTCGAAGACAAACATAAGGCCAAAAAAAATATTGTTTGGTTGCCCTCCACAGCTTTTTTCAAAGAGGGTCGGTCAGTCGTTTTTTTTTTTGTCTTTTTCAATACTCTTCCAAGGACCGTTAGGTCGATCGGCCACTCCAGCCTTCACAATTTCCCCCGCGACATCCAAATCAAAACAATCAAATACCTCTTGTAGTGATTTGGGACATCCTAAACATTTTGAGGGTTGAATATATTGAAAAAAAGCAAAAATATAACATTTTTTCTTTGTAGTTTTCGGTAAGTTTTGCATCTTTTTGAGAAAAAAATATTTATCAATAAAAAAAAGTTTGGGGCAGGCTGAAAAATAGGGTCGGTCGGTGGAGGGCAAACAAACAATTTTTTTTTGGCCTAAGGCAAAATAGTTGTTGTGTTGCCCTCAGCGACCGACTCCAGTCAAATATTTAAAAAATATATATAAGAATTAGGAAAGCATCCAATTTTGCTCAGATTGGGTGTTTTTTTAGAAAATATAGTGGAAAATGCACCCAAATTTGGCACTTTTGGTGTTTTGTTTCTCACTTTTGTAGCTTTGCAGTTTAGTCGCTTTATGTCATTGCGAAAGTTGAATTCATTTCAACTTGGAAAAATCTTGCCGTGCAACAAAATTTGGTCAATATTGATTATAGCCATGACATGTAGCTTTGCCTCTACGACAAATGGAAGTAACAAGTTTTTGCAAAAAATATACGTCACACGACAACAAAGTTACAAAACTACACAAACTACACGAGTATGAAAGCAGCAACTAATCTCATTATACAAAATGCAATTTACTTATTATAACAAAATCTTATATGGGGAAAGACCAGGGGCCTATTTCACTAACGTCTAAATTCATTGCAAATTTGCGATGGATTTCTTGAAACCGATTTTACTTTCAATTTGCGATGAAAAAAATAATATTTTGTTTGCGATGAATATCTTGCAGGTGCTTATGAGCATCCGCAAAGAAAACATCGCAAATGCAAGTCATCGCAAATGCAAGTCATTGCAAATTCTTGATATTTATTTGATTTTCTTTCGCGTCATATTTAGACGAGATCATATGCTCCTCCATGGAGATTAAAAGTGGAAAGATGTTAGTGAAATTGAAAAGTCATCGCACACGATATTTGCGATGGATTCTAATTTGCGAGTGTGTCTGCAATCATCGCAAAAAATAATGTTAGTGAAATAGGCCCCTGATATAAGTAGCATTTTTCCTGTACCATTATGCCAATTTCTTGTTTATTAAACCCTGATATAACAAAGTTTTTGATAGAAATAATGTCTGTTCCGAGCAATTTTGCTATTTAAAACGAGTTTTTACTGTTTTGGTGATTTATAAATTGGGTTATAAATTTCGATTCCATTTTGCTCGGAAAATGGGTCAAAATACTGACCTTACATGTATGTAGTGGAATTAAGCATCACCATGCATGCATTGATTCACAATATGAAATACGCATTTAGTAACCAAAAATTTAAAATATAAAATTGCTCATAAGATCAAAGTGGTCGAACCAATTCTACTGAAATTTGAAACTGTTACCTCTTTAGTAGAGTAGGAATCACAATTCTTCAGACGATGTGAATAAACATCCAGAGTACAGGGTTAATTGTTTACAAACGCAATCGTACCCTGCAATTGATGGTCACGTGACTGATTTTGTACGAGGAATTTTGGCAGAGACTTTAGTGAGCTTTCATTAGAAATTGAACCATTAGACCATGTATCTTTGAAAGTGACTTTTAATTTGAATTTCTGTTGTTTTAAATCTGCCTTTTTTCAGATGGTATAGGTATCAATCCCTCGCAGACAGCTGGCAACGTATTCTTAAAGCATGGTTCAGAACTGAGGCTTATACCAAGGGACAGAGTAGGAGTATCTAGCTAGCAAATTCATTGTACATAGGAGAACTTTGAAATTTTATTTAATATATTATTGACAAGACGGACTGTATTTGAAACATGATGTTTGAGAGAAGCTCAAGCCTTGAATACAACTCTCCCTGATGAGCTGCTGCGCAGTGAAGCTGCATTTATCATGTTTAATGACAAAGACAGTATACAGTAATAGCATCTGCTCCAGAATCCTCGCAGCCATGAGAATTTTCAGAACGCTGTCTTTAATTCCACCATTTTTCGAAGTTTAAAAAACTGAGGGTTTTATATTACACAATGTATATGTACAATTTTCAACCTGATTATAGGTTAGCTAAATTTTGGGGAGTTAAAGGGGACAACTCGTTAGTCCGAAAGTTTGCTAGTCCGACGGCTGGCTAGAACGTAATTTAGGCTTGCCAGCCAATTTAAAAAAAAAGCAGACTAGTCCAAATTTCAAAAACAGCTGGCTAGTCCAAATTTTGAAAAGGCTCACTAGTCCGAATTACAAAAAAGTCCTTACTTTAAAAACAGCTTGCTATTCCCAATGGACAAAATTATGTGCAAATTTTTATAACCTTTATTCAAATTCTGGACTAGCGAGCTACTTTTATAATGTGGACTAGCCAGCCTATTTTGAAATTCAGACTGTGAACCGTTTGACTAGCAAGCTGTTTTTTTTTTATTTTAGCCTTTTTCAATGTTATTTTTCTAGCGAGCCATCGGACTGGCGAGCAGACCCCCAGTTAAAGAGGACTGCTGTATTTCATGATAGCAGTTCAAATATTCTGAGTGGCTAATATTCTTGAAATTATGGTGCGTCATGAAAACTAATTCATATCTTAAATATATTGGACAAAGACTGTGTTATTGCTCAACATGTAGTGGAATCTTATTAATACAAGCTCTTGGGAAATACAAAAACCCTTATAATACAAGGTAATTTTAAAGTCATAAGAATCACTTTTACATGTTAAATGATTTGGATGATAATAGAGCTTATGATAATGCAAGTTTTTATTTAATTATAAAATGATAATCCTGTATTAATAGGGTTCTACTGAAGTATTTTGCAGAATGTCTCAAATATGCAACATACAATTGTTTATAAATGTAAATCTGTACTGTTGGTATAACTTAAGTCTCGTGAAGAAAACCTTTTCATTTTTACGCGTTTGGTGCGCCGAGGTTAAAGTTCAAACGCAACTCAGGCGATACTCGTGAGCTCGTGTGATTTGTCTGTTCTGTTGCTGTGTGACTTGATGATCGATTTGATTGGTTTGTTGTTAACGCACGGTGCGATTTGGTCCCTCCCAGAATGAAAAGGTTTTTTTCAGATGACTATAGGTGATATTTTGTTTGGTCACAACACATGTTTATCACACGAACATTGTCTTGATGATGATGTAAAAATTCCAGCAGTAGATCCAAGATACTTTGAACTGGGTGTTATTAAAGGGCAATTCATGATCCACATTTCATCCTCAAGGTCACCTCTGTCAAAATTGTGTGATTTTTAGCTTGACTTGGATATGTTACAAATCCAAAACCGTTCTTGCATGTGCATATCTGAGAATATTGTCTGTCGGGGCTCAGACAGTAATTACATCACAGTTGTCCATAGATAGAGATTCTAAAAATACTAAAAATCTCATAACTTGCAAAAAATGATCTGAATCAAGTGAAATTTTCAGCATGCATTTTTGTTGTATGCTCTTCTCTTTACTTCTATAGTAAATCATGAATTGTACCTCTTAAGGAGGCACCGTACATTAATCTGCATCAACCGACACTCAACAGAGACAGAAGCAACATAAATTTACCTTGTGTGTTATAATAGGAGCCTATTGGCAGGTCAAGTATCTCAAAGGTCATAATGTCACACTGTCATATTCTCCCTGATGAAAGATCTCGTCTGAATTCAGCAGAATATTTTGAATATGTGCTGTTACCATTAAGTATAAAATTTCACCATACAATTTGCATGTTTTATGTTGTTTCAAGTTTGCTTGTACTGTATTTGTTTCTTTAAAACGATCTCTTTAAACAGCCATGCATTTATAAGTGCACACTATACATATATCATATGTGATTTTGAGACTTCAATAAAGTGAAGTAATAAATCAAAATATATTTACTTCAAATTTTCAAGATATTCATCAATTGAACCACATTATATACATATATAACTTATAATGAAGTTGTTGAGGACAGAAAAATTACTTCTTTGGATCCAAAATTTGATTATACCACCATTTTAAAAAACAACGAAAAACAAAGAAATTTAGGAAAATACTTTATATCAGGACTTATATCGGAATTTGTTATTAAGAGTTTCAAAAAGTAAATAACATCAACTGCATAGCTTATCTCATTATACCTCAAAGCTAAGCCACAAATCTATTCAACACCCCTTGTCTTTTATGATATTAGGGTCTATAAAGGGACATCATATTGTTATCAGAAACTGGTGCTTGTAGTAAGTCGCATTGTAAAGAAAAAATTGGATTTTGTGTTGGGACCTGTGTTCCTGCTATGGCCGTATGGCGTGCCATTTCAGTTCAGCGGAACTCACAATTCGGATACGTATCTGAATTTGGATACCCACGTATCAAAATTCTGCCGTATCAGAATTAGGATATGGAGGGGTATTTGAATTCTGATACTCCTGTCGTTGCGCAGGTAACAAATCTTTAGCACAAGCTGGCAAGTACATGTAGAAAATCTTTCTTGCATCTACGATAAATGTATCTGAAAATGTCATTTCCATCTGTGCAATTCCAGTGGAACAGATTCGAAACATGTCTTGATCATAGAAAGCAAAATCATTTGGCCAAAACTTTGTTAGAATTAGATGACAAATGATGATAATCCTGTTGACTTTTGCATATACGGTGCACAGCGAAGCTGAATATTCATTTCAGCTGATATCCCATTTCTGTTGCTTTTAATCCAAATTCAGATACGGGTATCAGAATTTTGGTACAGGGTATCTAAATTAAGATACGTATCCAAATTGTGAGTTCCGCTGAACTGATTTGCGCAGGAACTGGAAACATTGGTGCAAAATATATTTCTGAATGTTTGTGACAAAGATGTGTTTTCTTGCTTCATTTAGCCAATTTTTAGCTTCAGCATTTGAATTTGTCGCAAATACCTCTTCAAATTTGTCAGAAATTGGTCAAATTGGCACAACGTTAAAAACCTTAGAGAAAACTCTGGTTGGGACAATATAGAAACACAGATTGTTCAGCAAACATTGATAATGTACACTAAAAATGTTCCAGAACCATGCACGGTTGATGGAACAAATTTCTCATATATATAAAGTAGGTCTTGAAGAATTTCAAGCCCGGGTATGTTAGGAAAAATAACAATATGTGCTTTTAAAATGCTATGATTGTACAATAGATTTTCTTTTTTCTTCGGTATATTTTGTTTGTATCAACTTGCAGGTAATAAAAAACAGGTGTGTTTGGGCAGTTTTAATAGAAACAGGCTTTTGCATTCCAGTGATAATCTTTTATGAACATCTTCTAATTTGAAAACCTTCCAATTTGAAAAAATAGTCAATTCCATGGCAACATGTTTGCTACAAACGTTTCATGGCACTACTTGGTGCTTGAACATAAGTGTTTATGGTTACATCAATTGTTATGGTGTAAGTGCTCTTAAAGGTGCATCAGACAAAATTTCATAATTTTATCTGCAAAAAAATTACAATTGATATGTTCCATTTTAGTAACGGTCAACTACCAAATATTGTGAAAAATTTGATATTAACCTTATTATTTAATCATTCTTTTATTGCAAAAAAGTGACAAAGAATGTACAGAAAACCCAGGACACAGTTTGGTTTCATCCAAACACATGCAGGGTAAACAAAGATATTAGCCCAAACATTCCTGTACAATGCATGTTTTCCCTTTTATCTTTGTAACTTCTTGCTGACTATAAAACCAAGACCCAGTAAGAACAACCATTGGATTGTGTGTAGTTTATTCCATCAAGTAGCAGGGCAGATTATTATCAATTGCATAAAAACCAAAATGTGTCTTGGGTTTTTGTTTTTAGTCACCTGATCCATTAATTTGAATTTGAATAAAACATGACTAAGCTAGAAATATGTGTCCATTCAGCTTTTTGAACAGAGAAGTGACTTTTTAAGATGATTGAAATTTGTTTGATAAATCTATACAAATCTCAAGTTGGTGGTCTGTGAAAATAAACTATCACAAGTTATTTGATCAGGGAACGCTCATCACATGCTGACATGTTGCCTATTTTCATTGTCTTTTCAATGTAATGTGACTTATTCAACAACTCAATGTATCTCATATACAGGAGTGTATCATTGTTGTTTTGTGATGAACCCACGGTTGATATTCATATTAGCGCGTCGTGCACTGCACAGCTTTTACAGAAGTGCATTTACGCAATACGCACAAGTCGGTGCACTGTTCATCGCACATAGGCTTGGCGTCCAAAGACATTTGCTCTCCCATGTGACATTCACTCGCCCTATCAAGAAAACTTTGCTCTAACGGGAAGAGACATTCGCTTAACAAATTTCACGACATTCGCTACACTTCAGATTGAATTGGAGTGTTTTGCACTGTAAGGGTACTGATAGTGGTACATTGTATAATGTAAAGAACACGATTGAATGGTATCAGGACCTGATTATACCACTACCAGTATAGCCTTACAGTGCAAACCGCACCTCAAATGGATGAAAGGAATCTGACCTTTAGACGTGCAGCTTTTGAACAGCTTGCAGATTTGATCACAAATGTTAACCCAACTACATGTAGTAAGAGAAACAGTGGCAATTTTTTCTTCATTTCATGCTATTTATTAATATAATTATAAATTCCACATTATAATCTGGTTTAAAAGTACCCATAATTGGCATAAATTCAAAATAAAAATTTTGATATATAATTATAATACCTTTCTATATTACATTCTTTTATCAAATATTGTTATCAACACTTTTTTTTAAACATTACATTAAGTAGAATATAGTGTAGAGAATATGTGTGCAATTGTTGCAAGTTCAAATTTCTTGCTCTGAAGGAAAAGTGTTACCTTGTATTTTTAATACAAATTAAATAAGGGGTTTGTCTATACAAAGTTTCAATTTCATAGATTAAGTGCAACCTTTTTAGCCCAAATAGCATGTCAATTTTCATGTAATGCACTGATGTTCAATAAATTCCTTGGAAAATGCTAATTGCAAAAGGATTGGGCCATAGATGGGGGGGGGGATTCTTAAAATAAAAAATTGTATGGGGATGCTCAAAGTAGACTTCAGAATTTTGACCATCTCTATACCTCAAAAAGCGTGATTTTGAAACCCATCTCTATACCATTTTCTAGAAAAAGCACCCAATTTAGGGCAAATTGGGTGCTTTCTTCGCAAAATTTTCAGAAATACACCCAATTTTGCAAATTGGGCGCATGGGTCTGTGACGAAAACCCACCCATCAATATACCAAAATTACGAAAATGCACCCCAAAACCTTAGAGCACCCCCGTATACCATTTGTCAGTAAGAACCCCCCCCTGGGCCATAGATACTGTGTTAACAAGTTGAAATTTTCAATATAAGCCATAAAGTAACCATGTTGGCCCTTAAAACTTAACATTTGGACACTAATTAGGCCTTCTTAGCTCTCTCAGTTTAAGGAGTAACCATGAGCAAAAATTTTGACAATTTCGCAACATACGGCCTTAGTGGGAACACTGCTCCACAATGCTCTATAGACCATATCGATAATTGACATAATCCCGCCGTTGATGGGGTAAATCCACAGAACCGGACGGGGAATCAGAACGAGGCCAAGTATGATAAACACACTACTTGCTCTCGCTCTGAGTTCCGTTTCCCGTCCGATTCTGTGGATTTACCCCATCAACGGCGGGAGTAGGTCAATTATCGATATGGTCTATTACCCGATGGAGAAAGATAAATTGGGCATTATGTTGGTTTCCCCATGTATAGGGTTTTCAAATGATTCTACCCTGCCCTACAAAGTAAAAACGCAGTATGTGCATTTATAAAGCATAGCAGATACTTCCTATTAATATGCAATTTCACTTCAATCCATTCCCATGCTAAAAAGTTGTATTTACACATGTTTGATATAGTAGATGCTGCCTTAACTCAGGCGGTGCAGGCCGTGGCAACTCTTACTGGTTGCCGTACAAGATCGTAGCCGATCCCCGACTGCATGCTTCATGTCCTATACCGCCTCTGGCGTAACCGATAGCTCATTCGTGGAAAAATACAACTTCCGGGTTGGTCACTAAAATTGTATTCCTTATCGATAAAAAAATATGATAAAACCTATAAAAAGTGGGGTTCACGCGCATAGACATTGAATACCTCTAGACCACTTCATGAGGCGTTCAAAGCGTGGGATCAGCGAAGGACGGGGTCATGACCCCATGCACTTTTATCTGCGAGTGCGTTGCGTAACATCGCACAACTGCAACTGACGCAGTGCGTGTCACACGCGTGGCCCGTGTAGCGGTAAAGTGGCGCGCGCGCGTGGTAGCGTGACGATTTTAAATTTGTTGTTATTGCAAAGGTACTCAAGTCTAGGCGAGGCTGGTAAGATCAATCAATGATACAAGTACTTGCATAACATGCATACCCCATGAAGATGACTTCGTTTTGTCTTGAATATGATAAAAGGTAAGAATTCTGTTTATTTTAGTTGTGTCATAATTGTCTTGGCTGTTTAGTCGTTCATTTTGACGTATTGATGTGCAAATGTCGTGCTGTAAATTCAGCAAAAGCAGAACATTTGGTCACAAGCGGAGACAAGATGGCAGTTCTGAGAAGCTTATCGAGAGGTATTGTGTTTTATTTTAACACAACAGTCGCGTACGAAGTTCATTTTATGCTCAAAATCGTCCTTTACTGAAAACACGCCAGCAAAGAAACCATCGCCAAACGATTTTTCGTGGGGTTTCAATGGGATTCTCGGAAACTTTCTTTGCTTCGAAGGTTCAGGCTGGAGGGCTTGTTCACGCATGAACCCTAGCGGATTTGGAATAACATAATTATGTTTATTACTATAAGAACTCTTTTGTAATTTTTTTGAGGAAATGTAAAAATACAATTTTTGTAATATTTTCTTCAATACGTGACCCAATAGAAATAACCGTAAATCATATCCTAAATTTGCGTTTTAGAAATCCCTCATCCCTAAATTAAGTGGCTTCTATTAATCGTGTCCTATACCTCCTGGCCTTAACTTATGAAAGAGAATTGATCATCTGCTCATGTGTGCAGGATTTCTCCAAGGTAAAAGAGAGTAACTTGTAATATATCTGCAACACACATACTGCGTTTTTACTTTGTTGGGCAGTACTCTGCTCTCTGCATGAAACACTCGAGCGGTTGTGACAAAAGTAAAACTAGTTACGCAAGAACTTATCACAATGGATGGTCCTAAACCTGAGCTACAAAATAAGCTCCCTGATAAACGTGTCCAGAATATTCAAACAAACAAGCTTGTATGCAGACAGTGCACACACGCAATTCAAAATTTAAATCACCTGACAAAGCCTACGCATGACGATCGTGATGACTGATCAATTTTCCCTAGTATCAAGAACTTGTTTCGGCGATCGTAGTAAACAGCCAATCATATCCATCTGTATGAAATGCAGTGGCTTGCATACGGCCCAGTGTACAACTTAAAAACCTACGCTACATTTAAAAACATTGCATACATATAATTGTATAGACTCACCACCAGGTATACACTGTATGCAAACCCCAAGAAGGAGCATTCGCACAGGGGACCCACCGCTTAACGTGACTGTAGAGGTACAAATGTTTGAAAAACTATCAAAATATTGCTATATTGTATGAAAATTGGTTTGATCACATGGCATGCAGAAAGACAACATTATGTGTAAAAAGACTTCATGAATATTGGAATGTGAGGTGATTTCAGAATAGCAGTCTGGTCCGTCTCACTTTGCCGCGACCACTATTTGATCGCGTCATACCGCAATTCCGTAAGTACGCCATCTGTTGTTATGAAGTGAAAATGGTGCAGAATTCTTCAGACTAGCCTGTTAGATCGCTTATAAACTCGTAATCAGAGAAGTCATGTGACTGATAGGACTTGTGGACAGTGGCGTAGCCAGGTTTT
>JXSR01S021746.1:66043-76953 GCA_000969725.1 Ophiothrix spiculata | reverse complement strand
TGGTCGAATAAAAAAGCTGATTTTTTGCATGAAATCAAAAAAGGTTTAGTTTTCACTGGAATGAGCCTGTATCGCTATAATACGCGACCAGCGTCACGTTAGTCACTGCATTGCGCGACCAGCAAGGTGGACTTTTTAGTCAAATACCCAATTTATGTCATTGATTCATTTCGTTAAAAAATTGTGATCTGTGTCAAGACATGTATAAATGAAAAGTTTGAAGTTTCTGTGTGATAAAATGTATATAAACCACCAAAAAATGTATATAAACCTCGAAATTAGGCTTGATTCAGTCACTAATCAATTTCTTTTCGCCGATTCCAGCGCACAACGTTGATAACCAGGTAGGAAACCTTACGAGAGTTGTCACACAGGACACATACAACTAGACCGTGGCATGGCCATGATTTAACACGGAAATATCAAAGTAAACATGGTAAGAGAACAAACTTACATTTTGTGTTTATTGTAGATGGCGCTCTGACGGAGTCGCTGTTACCCGCGATCAGTGGTCGCTGCAAAGTGAGGCGGACTTGACTGAATAGTACATTTACATTCATACAATTTTTATAGAACAAAATATAAAAACGCTTATATTTTATTCTATATTATCAAAATATATTACAAGATTTACATTGCTAAGAATCAACTTCTAAAATGTTGACATTACTTTTCAATTCTTAAACTTGGAAATACTGTATAAAATTCTACTAACAATTGTGATTTACTACGATCACCCTGTACCAGTGGTTGTGATAGGCTGAGTAAAAGCGATTGGTTCAAATGAATCAAGCTTCAAACTCGAACAAACGGTTTACTCAACAGTTTTGTTTAATTTATATATGGTTTCTGTTTTGCTTCATTGTGCTGAGTGGTTAGAGCGTTGGACTTATAATCACATGCATACATCTGTCGCCGGATCGAGTCCCGGGCCCAGCATGTCCCCTTGTTTCCTGAAGCAAGAAACTTTACTCTACTTGCTTCGTGCTTCGGAGCATGTAAAGCCGTCGGCCCCACTGACACACTGTCAGATGTAAAAGAACATCACAGGCTAAGCTACGGCTGTTCGAAATAAGAGTAGGGGAATCTTCCCTGGTACCTTGACCTTATGTCAAAATACATCATCAACTCTTATGCGATTATGAGTCCAATAATGCTTTAACCACTCGGCACAATGAAGGACCAGAGTACTGCTGTATATATAGTGAATAGTCACTTCTAGCAGTTAAATAAATTGAAGACTTGAAGACAATGTGGCTAATAAATTATGACAAATTATTATCAATTCTAACAATGCAACTTATATTTTAGCATCTGTTTAGCCAACCATATTCTGGCACTCGATCTACTGTAGCCTTAAATGAGAAGAATTAAACTGTCCATTGAGCTCACTTATGTTAGTTCATACTTGGATTGTTTTTTTAATGGGGTTAACTATCGAACTAGTTTAAGAAAAACTGTCAAAACTTTTTCGATGGTGAACCCATTAAAAACAAGTTAAGTTGTCCTACAGTATTTTCATTAATTAAGTTCGCCGTTCGCAAGGTTTTTGGAGAACGACGCTGCTACCTTGGTTTGCGTGAATGTCAACTCATTTACGCACGTATTACACCGCATGATTGGTCTAATGCCAGTGCTTGTGAAGCGCCGACAAGCGCGCACGTTACGCTCAAGTTACATGATGCAGTACGCATGCAAACTTAATACATAAAAATACTGTAGTAAGTTTATTTACCATCATGTGCACAGAAGTGTTCCCCTCTGCCCTGGATGTAAGGCTGTGTTTCAAAATTGGCCTATTGTTGTTTCAAATACATTTTGGACATGGAAATTCAGAGCTTTGGGTAACAGTATTGTGAGTGCAATTTACGCAAATATGCAACGCTTTCCATGCCCGCGCGATGTCGCAGTACTGTTAATTACTGATTGGAAATGGTGTTGCGTATTTCCCAATGTACTGTGTTAGTCACAGCTTGTGGATACGCGTTGGATGCGTTAAAATTGTCAGTTTGTGTCCGAAATTTATTTGAAACAATAATAGTATATTTATTTGGACTGACATGGTTTTGCTAAAATATGAAACAATTTGTGGTCTTTTGTTGTTTCAACATCAGCAATGATCCATCCTTAGAAATAACACTTACTAACTGGCAATTGCTCTGATGGATAGCCTTATTCAACCTTTTCGCTACAAACAATAAACTGTACGTAACATATGCAACCTTAGAACGGAGTGAGTTTGAATAAGTACTAATATTTTCATTTCATTTTACATAAACCCTGATAAACCTGTCATATTTATAACATTAATGTCAATGCATACATACAATATGCTACAAAGATAGGAATGCAATATCATGGAAAGCACATATTCATGTTTCAGTTGCATAGAATTGAATGATTATGTTTGACTGCACTGTTTCCTTGTACATGAATGATATAGGGGAATGGTGTTTATCATTCACAATCCCTCATTAACCCAAGAATAGTTTTCTTCCTGATAACAACTAGTAATGTGAAGTGTTGCATATCAATCAACCTAGACTTGAATGTTGATGCTTAAATTGTATACAACTCGCCAGGACACATAGTTTATTACAGTTGCATAATTCAACAGTCGTATACGGTTAAACGCTTAATCGAACGTGTTTTTATTTGTTTAAACGGTTATGCAATTAACCGTAAACTCCCAGGCATAGCCTAATGCCGAATGAAGAACAAATTCAAGAGATAAGTGTATCAGCTGCTAGGATATCAGGATGTATGACCAGAGATTTTCATAATAGACCTTGAAGATACATTCATATCTACAACATATGTTTAATCCATAATGTACTTTATAATTAGATAGGAATGGAATTTCATAGAAAGCCTATCAATACTCAAAGACAGAATAGGCAACAAAGAGTTTGGGTGCTTACGAATGGTTAATGATGAATATTGTTGGATTAATACCCGGGGGGGTGGGGGGCACTTAGCCATACTGTTGTACACATGCGTGAACAAAAAAACATGGAAAAAGGGGTGTATTTTTGTTATGAGGTACGGTCCGTACGTTTCGTGTTTAGGGGTCAGAAAACACTGATTTTCAACAAAAAGGGGTATATTTTCAAAATCCGACCAAACGTGTATGGGGGTAATTTTTATATTTTTATTCTGGGCATAGGGTTAAAACTTGTTTAAGGGGTGTTTATTTAGAAAAAACTTGTTAAGGGGGTAAAATGAAAGGAACAACGTTGTGAAATCCTTGTTTAGGGGTTATTTTTAAGGTTACTCGAAAAACGTGTTTAGGGGGTACTTTGAAAACCTTTGATCACGCATGTGTACACCATTATAGCTAAGTGGCCCCCCGGGGATTAATAAAGCATTGAAACCAGCTAAAAATACAGACACAAGTACTCTATTGTAGCCATGCACTACATGATCAAATTCAATGACTCACAC
Source organism: Ophiothrix spiculata (assembly GCA_000969725.1). Lineage (NCBI taxonomy): Eukaryota > Metazoa > Echinodermata > Ophiuroidea > Amphilepidida > Ophiotrichidae > Ophiothrix > Ophiothrix spiculata. Next base: position 73,509 of record JXSR01S021746.1, on the reverse strand, counting down.
CTACTGAAATATAGAATTTGTTCACTGCCAAAGTTTTTGAAGAGTGCAATGTATAGTCACTGATCAGTTGTCTTCAAATAGCTGATGGAAATCCCCTCAATCACTCTGCAAAAAAACAAGATAGGATGATAAGACTGATGGGTTTTAAAATCCAAATTTAAGGCTGGGGTAGACCTTCAAATGGCATAAACCGTTTTTGTACTCTAACTTTCAAATTAATTGCATAAACTATATAAAAGTATACATTTTTAGAAGTAGAAAATTTTAGAAATGTCAATTTTGGCAAAAAATGCCAAAAACCGTATTTTTTGCCCCAAAATTTCAGGAAAGCCTAACTAAAATTTGCATTCATGAAATTTTGAACTTTTTTGCTTTTTGGAATTTATAAACAAATGTCTAGGAACGATTTTCTCAAATTTTTGATTTTTATCTTAGTTTAAAAAAAACAAAAAAACAAAAAAATAGGTCAAAAAATGCAAAAAGTCCCACCGCTGCCACCAAAATGGCAATTTTTGGCATTTTTTCAAAAAATAAGATAAAAATCAAAATTTTGAGAAAACTGTTCCTAGACATTTGTTTCTAAATTCCAAAAAGTGAAAAAGTTCAACATTTCATGAATGCAAATTTTAGTTAGGCTTTCCAGAAATTTTGGGGCAAAAAATACGGTTTTTGGCATTTTTTGCCAAAATTGACATTTTTGTTTGAAAGTTTAGAGTATAAAAACCATTTATGCCATTTGAAGGTCTACCCCAGCCTTAAGGGTGTTTTCTCAGAGATGCAGTTGCTTACGACTGCTGGATAACGTTTTTTCATAAATAGTAAAAAAATCAAAAAATGTTTACATCCGTTTTGCGTGCGCACATTCTAATGCACACTGAATGCTTGCTTTACTAACACATTTGGTTAATCACGAGCCGCATCGCTACGTAATATATACGCGGAAAATTATGCAGACGCAGATGTGCCATCAAAGTAATCAAATTTTATTGAAAAATGCCAGTTTTTGTCATTTCCTTGAAAACTAACACGGTGATCCTATTTTGTTTTCATTATTTTGAATTGCGCAAAAAAATGCTTGAACATATGTAAAACATTACAAAAATCAATGGAGCATTTACAATTTTAAAAGCATATAATTAATGATGTTTCATGGCGACTTTTTGGAGCTTTCCCTATACTTTGTGTGGTAAATCAAGTGAATGTTGGGAAAAATATGCACTTTTTGAAATGTCTGTATCTCAAAATGAGCATGGTGACCTATTTATTTTATTTTTGAAATATCAACACAAATAAATCTACCAAATACTAAATTTTAGAGAAAATCAATGGAAATTTTGCATATCTCTGAGAAAACCCCTTAAATAACAAATATTCAAATACAGTAAAGGGTTACATATGATTCTTTATTTTTGAAGACATTTTCATTCAGAATTTTTATCATTGTGTAATTTTTTATTTTACCAAAAAAACTATGTTCATTCTGAATGAACATTTAATTCTAAATGTTTACATCCTATAGAATTGATGAAATGAAGACGCATTTTGCATCCCACAGCACAGTTTCAAGCGCTTACTGATGGGCAGTATTTTCTATAATTGTTTACTGATTTATTCAAACCAAATCATTTCATTGCAAGCTAAGCTCTTCTTGAGATAATGGTAACGTTTTCAACAGTTCACCGTATCTTCTTATATGGGAGCACGCTGTTGTTGATTCGTGATGAATCCACAGTTGATATTCAAATCAGCGCGTCATGCACGGCACAGCGTACACAGAGGTGTGTTTACGCTGTACACTGTTCATCGCGCGTTGGGAACTTGAGTATGTGCAAGGACTGGCATTTGGGAACAGTAAAAAAGACAAAGCAACAAACATTTAAACTAGCAATTTGCATCAAATTCTGCTAAATATTTTTATGAAGATGAGTAGCCTATTTGTTAACTTGAAAACATTTAGAATTTAATTCATACATTTTCAGGAAGATTTTCGCATCCGATGCGTCGGCCTATTTTTATCACGCTCGGGATAAATACAAGGACGCATGGATGCATCATTGTTGATTAGCGATAAACAACTCTGTATCATGTTTGAATACCTAATTACATAATTGTTATTTTATGCATAAATGGAATTTTCCATTTAGAATGGAAACCAGTCTTTCAGAATGATAATTTACACCAGTGGCATAAGTAGACTTTCAATATTGGTGGTGTACACTTTTGGTTACAACAGATTTTTGAAGCCCAAAAAGGTACACCCAATTTTTTCAAAGTAGTTTTCAAAAACCTGAGAGGTAAAAAAAAAGTTTTTTGATTATATTCTTATCTAATTTCTTGCTACTTGTTGTAACTAAACAACAAATTATACATTTCTTCTTCTATTTTTCTAACATCTAAAAGTGGGTTTACATACTATAGTATCATTTTTAGACCAACATGAATGATTTTGGCTCATAAATGTGGTTTCTGCCACAATTTTGTTTTTTGTTTGCAGAACAGTTAAGGTTTTTACTTCATGGAGTCTACAAACAAATGTCAAGGAATGTTTTTCTCAAATAGTTGATTTTTTAAACATTTGAATATTAAGTAAAAAAAGTTTCGATTTTTGTCAAAAAATGATGTTTTTAAACAATTCTTCCAAACTGCAACACAAAATTTGCAAAATGGATAAAAGCTAGAAAAAAATCTTTTTTATCACCAGGAAAGTTATACAATTTTGCCTACCTTTGCTGCACTAATAATTTTGAGAATAGACTCTGCCACAGACACACATTATTGACTTACCCATTCATCTTCATCCACACCTTCAAACTGATCTTGTGGAAGAGGCTCATCATTCCTGTCAGCTAATTTGGCATTCATGGCACTCAGTAACTAAAAAAGAGAGAATACATGACAATTTTATTTCTAATTACGATGGAAACTGATGATAGCAAAGTTGCTGGAATTTATACATCTATTCTATATCATTTTATATCATTGATCAGTTGTGGCAAAAATATAAACCCTTACAATATTTGTGAGTGAAGTTCTTGGTTTTAACGGATAGTCAGAAAATATGCAAAGGTGTTATTGTATAGTCCATGAAACAGACTTGAAGGTATTAGCCACGATTCCACCTGGATATGAAAATTCATGGAAACTTCTTTGAATCAACGAAAAGCATGATACTATCGACACAAACAAACAAAACTTTATTATTTGTTCTTAAAAAGATGATTTTCTACCCTACTCATTCCTTAGCAAACTGTTGACAGTGTTTCTATTTTCCTAAATTTTCAATTTCAGAACAATGTATTTCATTTTCATTTTATTTAGGAAAACATACATCCAAGGAAAAAATGAAGAAAAGTATACAATAAAATACACTTATTTCCACTGTGGTCCTTAGACAAGCCTAATTAGTTACCCCCTGTTTGTTCACGCATTACGGAAAGATATCTATGGTTGGGTGCTGTATCATATGAGGCCGAAGGCCGAATGTGATACTGCACCCAACCATAGATATCTTCCGTATTGCGTAAGAACAAACAGGGGGTAACAAATTTATCACTTGGTATAGGCATGGATTTTATTATTAAAACTTAAAATATGCAGAACATGATCTCAAATTTACCTAAATTGTCTTCATAAATGGTTAATGTCTACCAAGTAATACGGATTTGCCAAACAGGTAACATATAACCATAGAGGGGAGCGTGGCCGAGCGGTTAGAGCACGGGTCTCGTAATACAGAGGTTGCGGGTTCGAGCCCCGGGCCAGGCGGTTTACGTCTCCTTGTTTCCTTGGGCAAGAAACTTTACTCTAATTGCTCCGTGGTTCGGATAGTCACGTTAAGCCGTTGGTCCCCTGTGCGAATGCTCCTTCTTGGGGCGCTGCATACAGTGTATACCTGGTGAGTCTATTGCATGGTTTGATGATAAGTTTGCGTGCGCGACTTTTGCAAGCGCGCAATAAAACACATCACGCGCAGTCATCCTTGCGCGATAACTTTTTTTATTACGCGGTCAAGGTTATTTTTAGACATAAAATATGTAATATGATACGACAATATATTAATTAGCTTTCGACCAATGGGATTAAAGGATTAAAGTAACCAAGTGATAACATATAATATCATCTGAAAGAATTTCACAACATATAATTTAGATACAACATATAGCCAGCCCGATACTAATATGAAATAAAAATTGCACGTTCTGATTTTGAAAGCTCTTTAAAAAGGTGAGTCTTAACTTCCCTTTTAAAAATGTCATGGCATTGTTGTGATTGAACCATGTGTGGCAGAGAGTTCCATAGTTTGATCGCATTGAAATAAAAAGATTTTTTCCATGTGTCCCAGTACGAGGCAGGAAAATTGCTTGAGAACCAGATCTGGTAGAATAATGATGAATTTTGGAAGAGTTAGTTATGTTGTCCTGAAGGAAAATTGGCAAAGTTCCGTTTATAATCCTAAACATATGATTAATGATAATTTGGTTAACTTGAAAATTAACTGGAAGGCAATTTACTTTCTTGAACTCATTAAATGCAATGCTGTGCGTGCCCAAAGGGGGGGTGGGTGGGGGGGGGGGCCACGTGCCCCAGTCGGCTGTGACAGTCGGGGGAAAAGGTCCATTCGGGTTAATCGGGGATCTGGACCAGCTCCCAAGAATGATGCCCTCTTCCCGACTCAGCTGGCTAAAATCAACTGACTTAGATTCTGTTGATTGTTGTTCACGAATATGACAATTATTAGCAGAAATTATCGAATGTTTTGATTTTTTTTTCGCATGCTACGCGCACATATCAAAAAAATCCATTACTTTTCATAGACTATTTTTGCTCGCATACTTTTGGGTCTTAGTTGTTTATTTGCCCGTGTGGTTTCCCCATCGTTTTGAAGATCCTGGATGGAAAGCAACTGGAAATCACCCAAACCAACATTAGAAGAAAAAATTAAAGCAAACAAATGATAGCATTTTCATGTATTCACTGGTAGCACCAAGGAAGACAAAGTGGGGAGGTGGCACAACTTTTGCGTCCCTTATCCCCAAACTTTCAGTCACTAACAAAATTATCAACACTCATATTCAAGTTTTCACTTTTTAGATATTCAAACGTAAAATGTTAAAAACTTTGAAGCGCATCGCGCGTTTATCAAGATTTTATCTCCAATTTTAGCTACAAGTAGCAAATTTGTTTCAACATTTCGCGCGCTTCGAGCGATCGTTAATATTCTATAAAATTTGCTTTGCGCATTTATCAAGATTTTATCTCCATTTTAGCTACAAGTAGCAAATTTGTTTTAAAATTTCGCGCGCTTCGCACGATTGTTAATATTCTATAAAATTCGCTGACTGAAATTAGTATGTTTACATGCTTTTTGCACGCTATGGGTGTATTTAAAACATCCAATCATACCCCTCCCAGTGTGTCATTCGGGGGAAACTATAGCTTGTGCCCCCCCCCCCGTCAAAAAATCCTGTGCACGCCACTGATCCAAAGTGGCTTCTACATGGAAGGTTCAGGACACTTCTAATAGTTTTATTTTGGGTAGTTTGAAGCTTAACCTTGGTTTATTTGGTACTTGTTGTTTTAAAATTACTTTATTATAGTTTAGAAATGTTAAATACATCCAAGAACATGACATCTTTACTAACAAGATGGTTCGCGAACCAGTAGTCTTGCCTATCGACCGCCTACAGAATTGACCGCCTACTTAATCATTCAGTTGTGGGGTTGAGTAGGAGGATAGGAGTAGGTTATGCGTATTGAGCGCTTCAGATGACCTTTTGACCTTGACCTTGGGTCTTTTTGTTGCCATGGAAACGTGTTAATTTCCTCAGATTTGGTAAACAAGCACTATGGTCTAAATTAGGGGTTCATGAGTTATGACCTTGACCTCAAAATGACCTTGGATGACTTCGGGTCAACTTTTTGAACAATTTTGGAAATTTGACCTCAGATGACCTTGACTGACCTTGACGTTGGGTCAAGTACTTTCTATGGTCTAAGTTTAAACCATGTGGGGTCAGGTGTTCATGAGTTATGACCTTGACCTTAAAATGACCTCGAATGACCTCATGTCAACTTTTTGAACAATTTTGGAAATTTGACCTCAGATGACCTTTTGACCTTGAATGACCTTCACCGCACCCCCCAAAAAGGCGCGCCGCGTGTGCTAATCCCGAACCCCTTCATGTCACCAAGTTTCATTACCATAGCCCTTACAGTTTAGGAGATATACTTAAAATTAAAAATTATGCATAAATTATGCATATTAGGTACTTCATATGCATAGTTTGCGTTCAAATTGTACGCAGCGCCAGTTCAGCTTCAACCCTTCCTACTCACCAAATATCATCTACATAGGGCATACGGTTTCCGAGATTTGCTCTGGATAAGAAATGCGGACGGCGAACAGTTTTAAGGAATGGTATGTATCTTCCTGAAAATTTTTCAGGCGAGACAAAAATGGTTTGGTAGATGCAAAAAAGTTTTAAATTTTTGAGAATTAAACAATTTATTTCAAGAAACACCATCACTTTATTTTCACATTGCCAGTGATGTAAATATTCAAAGCAAAGTAATTGTCTCTTGTACTTTCAGTACTAAGCAACTATTAGGCAAAAAAACCAAAATTGTTTGTTTGCCCTCCAGTGGAAAAATTAAAATTTTGGTTCGGTCGGTCGGTTGATCTTTTTTTTTTTTTTCTAACTCTTCACATATAGTTTAAAGACTGATGTCATTCCATGGATTTTATCCTGAATACCAAGCAATGCAGGGCTTAATCAAAGATTGTGGGTCATTATTTAGAGGAAATATGCATTTTATACTACTAAATGTGACTATATACCGCTTTTACATCGAAAAATATTGAGTTTTCATATTTTACATGTTTGAAGAAAAAAACCCCACTAAAATCGCGACCCAAATTTTTGCCATTTTTAGGGTCGGTTTTTAACATATTTTTTTAAGGCCTTATTGAAGTCATTAAATTTCCTACAAATCATGAACATCTGAACGCAATAATGCATGGCGTAAACAAGCATATCATCTTGCGTAGTAGGAAGACTTATCATTTCACACAATCGCGGAGTTATCGACCAATCAAGATAAGCGCAGTGCATTTTCGCTATCGCTGCATATATGTACCCTGCAGATTTGTAGGAAATTTAAAATTTCAATAATAAAATCAAAAGTGGGATGCTTTGGCAAAATGAGAGGAAAGTCGCAAATCTATATTTTGAATAAATGGCATCTAAAGTAAAAATAGGGTGAAAAAGTCATATTTTTTTTTTTGACATAAAATGCCTTCATTAATAAATGTTTACCTATAACTAAAGTTTTGAAAGTCAACTTTGCCGGGAAGTGCAATTATTCATGGTAAATTGATTGCATGTTGCTATTATACACTGTAGTAATCAGTATCTTTGAAATCGATTTGCAGCTAACTTTTGTTGCAATATATTCAGTGGATTGCT
>JXSR01S021746.1:13674-23933 GCA_000969725.1 Ophiothrix spiculata | reverse complement strand
CCCAAAAGCCTTACCTTGATTTTCTTAAATTATTCACATAAGTTATTTTAAAATGACTTTGAAAACTAAAGCATTTTCACTTAAGCATTCATGAAGCAAACACATATTAAGTTCATGTTAGTTGTATGACATCCATTTAGAACTTGGATTTTGAAAATGTCATCAATTTTTGATATATACAAGCCCATTTATTTTCCCTCGTGTAGCAATTGAGAGAACCATGATGATGTGTCTTCAACAACTCAGCTTATGTCATATCTTCTGACCATCTCAACAAATCAACAAGAAGAAAAGTACGCACTTCGCAGGTTATTGATTTTCCTCATATTTCAAATTGACATTTCTTATTCATACAGAACTGAATAGAAATTGAAACCCTGCACATTTTATTATGCTGTTAGTAACTTTTTCTAGGGGTACATTTAGTGTGAGAAGAGCTTAACCATTTATTGTGTATTGTGCGTATTATCCTATGTGAGAAATGAAAACTGAGAAACGGTTGGTGTAAAAGAATGGTAACAATTTTGATGTCAAAATCAATACTTAGCTGCGATTGCATATTTTTCATATATTTTCATATATGTCAATATTGTTGGACTTTGAGGGCTCAGACTTGGATTTATGGGGCTTAGACTGACTTTTTGAGGTGTTTATGTGCAAAATCAGCATTTTGTAGTATAAGAGAACACACATTAAAAGTTTCTTCGCTGAAGGCTCGTTGAGTCTGGAGCACCCAATACTATTTTGAGGTATTATACGTGTTTTTCAGCGCTTATCGGGAAGACAATGTGTAAATAACAAGTGTGCGCATTGCGTTTTGTGTATAAGACGCAAATCTTATGCATAGTTATACCGGACGCACGTTTTGTCAAAATCTGCCCACCACTGACCAACAAATTCTGTAACACTGCCCTCTAAATAAACAATGCTGAATTGTAAAACGGCTTAGAGACCATTTTTTCAAAAATGACCTTTAACTTATGCATCATCGTGGCAAAAAAAAAAGTTGAAAAAAATCTTGCTAAGTGGGTTAAAACTCAAAAAATGTTACTTTTATGCCCAAATATGGACATTGTATGACCATATTTGGGCATAAAAGGGCATAATGCCCATATATGGAAACAAATTATTAAACATGCCCAGATGTTGAAAATTTGGTATTTAGAAGTACATCATAGCCTAATGAAGAATTGAAAAAAGACATTTTGCAAAAAATTGGAAGATAGGTGGTTCTTAAGTTGAAATTTGATGAGTTGTCTTGCAAAACGGCTTACTTCCATTTCCAACAAAAAATCAATAGTCAATTAATAAGAAACTATTTGATGAATTAACTAAATTACACCATATTTTTAAAGACATATTTGTACAGAGTTACTGAAATTATTATCATGAATTTTGTGACACATTTTGATGTCCTAGCAGCTTTTTGCCCTTTTCTCAAAAAGTGCAAAATGGACGTAAGGCATTTTGCAAGTCAACTCTTCATATATTATTACTCTGATATATTGTTTTCTTATACGTATAGATCATTGAAAAATTCTGTACCTTTCCTGCTAAAAATATCATGTTTGTATCAGGATCAAAGAATGGCATGACAACACTGTATGGAAGAAAGAAAGAAAGAGAGAAGAAAGAAAATACATCGTATTGTAATGTGAAGAGATCTTAATATGGTTACAACATTTTCACAAAGTTTGAATATTTTAGTCAAAAACAACTGAAAAGATTACTAGTATTTCTATACTGAGGACACAATGCATACTACGGGTTTCTAATTAGACAATAATAACTGCGCACCATTTTTTTTAAGGTCATTGTGTGAATTCAGAGGTGATTGTTTTGGACATCAGTATTTTTCTTCGGTCCCTCAGTCCAAAACAATCACCTCTGAATTCACACAATGACCAGAAAATAGATGGTGCTAAGTTATTATTGTCATTAATATTTGCTCTTTCGACATTTTTATGCCTTTTATGTGTAATTTTATGAAGAAATACTTTAATACATTAAACTTATTTCATATGCAAAGGTCTACCTATCCCCATAAGAGAATTTCGATCAGTCTAGGCATGCCGATCATTGCATAATATGATCATGCGTATATGTGTGGTGCATACACACGCTTGATTAGCGTTTTATGAGAAAACGCATTCAGCGCTAATGACATCACATACGCGGGTCATTATAAGAAGACATTGTTACCTGATAATGACCGTGCAATTGTTTGCATAAAACAAGAAATAATCTTAACAGATTGGATTGGATAGCTCTATCACGCAGGTTATTAATAGTATTGACTAAAAATGATGTTCTCAACAATTTCTCAAACAAGCTGTTACAACTTTTCATAGCACACTAAATGTGTACAGTTATGAAGACTTGACTGTGAACCTGATGAAGGAAATCTTTACCAGGTGAAAGCTTACCCTGTTCCAGAACCTAGTCCTCGTTTGGTTAGAGCTTTGTCAAAATTCCTTGTGTCCCAAACATATGCTTGTTGATCTCTAGACTGAAAATGAGATATATAATGACATCAAGATTATTGATAACAAACAAGATCATTTGTAATTACCCACATAATATTTAATGGGTTTTGTGTACATTAATTTATTTTAATTGCTGTAAACAATAACATATATTATTTTATTTTGTCAATTCGCTGTCAATTCTTGGAGCCCCCCTCAACCGTTCAAACATACACGGGCTCATGGCATCAATTTGAATTACCCAAGCTAACTGCAGTTGCGTTGACAATAAAGCAAGGTCAGATGGTCTCCCATAGTAATATTACCTGACCAGTAAACCATAGACCTTTTCAAAATCCATTCGGAAATCTCCGGAACATTGATCACATGGCCATTTTTTCAACCAATCACATACAAGCTCATTAGTATGCATGATTTTGTCAACAACATTTTCCGAAAATTCTTTTGCATTTCAGTGCAATCAAAGTGAAAAATAAATAGAACCAGACCCATACATCATTAGATACACTAATTCTGAACAACTTTTGGATGATAGCACTATAAGCTCACCGACACAGAGAGTGAAATTTCCATTTGAAATCGGCTGATCTGTGCTGATTAAGCTTAAGATTTCAAGTCACATCAGGGCGATCAAACTAAAAGTGACTCTGTAGTGCTAACGCTAAGTTACAAGTTCGAATTCGTACGCAACCAGTTAACATGAACTAAGTAACTGAGCAAAGATATTATTTCGAGATTCAAAAATATTACAGAGTGGATTACCAAACATGCATCCATCTTATTTTTATCATGTGAGGGCAAGCTCTTTCAATAACAAAATCTGTTCAAGTTTATACCTGGAAAAAGCTGCTTAATTTCAGAAAACATTTCAATCTGCAATATTTGTACTAGGAGATATAAAATCTCTGGTATGTGATAGTCAGAAAGGATTATTTTTGAGTACCTTTGGTTAGCTTACCTCATCAAGTATCATTATACAAAAATTATATGGTTCAACTCCTTTTGTCTGATTTAATAACCATACATTGTACCTGCATATATGCTTCCATATGTCATAATCCCAGGGGGTCTGTCATCATTGAAAGGGGGGTATCAGGCGTGACCAAGGACTTCCAAAGAGCACCCTAAACAAGTATTTACATATTATCAAAATTACACCCTAAGTAAGTATGATTGTTGAAAATTTACTACCCTAAAGCAAGTAATCATTTGTGTTAACCCCCTTAAAATCCAGGGTTGCAGGGATGCTTGAGAAAATTTGAGACGCTGCATGTGGATTTCCCCGGATTTAAGCAACCTGTTAAGAGTAAAGGTTGAATGAACCCAAATATACCCTTTTTGTTGGTTTTTAGAGATTTTAGACCCTATTCAAGTTACGTACGTAACGTGCCTGATCCTAAAAAAACACCCTTTTTACGTGAATTCTTGGTCACGCCTGATACCCTCATGTCAATGATGACAGATCCCCCGGGGTCATAATTTCATCTCACTTAATATAGGTGCGGACTGCACAAAAAGAATGCACAATGCGCTGACCATATTTGAGTTTTTTTACTCACCGAACCAAACCCTGTTGAGAGTACTTTGTCTGTATTCCCTAGCCAGCACACCCGGGAATCCTTCACACTGTCATGGCCATTTGTTTCCTGCAAAGACACAATATTATGCAAACAAGTAGCTAGAACTCGGGTTTATGCGATGCGTAAAATATATCCCCACCGAATGTGGCCAAATTGAACTCCTGTGACCATTTGAACTCCTGTGACCTTGGGGACAATTAACTTGGACATTATTAGGCCTTAAAACTTCTCATATATAGCTATAGAAATTTCAGCTTCGAATTCTCTCCTCCCTAACCATCTGAACTCAATAACCCCAGTGAAAATCAATAAACTCCTGATAACACCATGTGCTAAGGCCAAGGGAACTCTGCAATCTAGACACTCAGCACTGGCGAAAAGTTGACGATTTCCAAGCAGAGGCGGGTGTACAAGCACCTTGTCGTGACCTTACAATTTTTTGGCGTCAACAATCGACCCCACCCTAAAAGTGGACACAACAAGTTTCGGGAACGAGCGACTCTCGGTCTCTGAGAAAATGTAGGTTAACATTTGGGTTAACATTTTCATCACGGACGGACACACACACGGATGGAGCCCAGTCCCCTTTTTGAACTCGTTCAGAGGGGAAAATAATAAATGTTTATGCGTGCAATGGTACAAATATATCATGAGGTGAAAGATCAAATGCTCCATTCAAACAAGGAAAAGCCGAGTTGAATGGGGCATTTGATCTTTCACAGAATGAAATATTTGTTCCATTTATTGACGCGAATAAGAAACATTCATTATTTGTTTTATATGACAGCTAAATAAATCTTTGTAAATAACACAAATCGAGACAACATCTATGGTACTGTGCATGCCGGCTTTAATGCAACGACGCGTCTTATGCTGCGCCCGCGGATTGTGAAAGCGTACTCAATTTAAAATTACGCCCGCGGCTGATGTTGGTCTTACCAAAAAAAGGTAACCGTGCAATGTATCAAATTTTATGCACAGTACTATTGCACAGTTGGTGACGTTTACAATCAAATAGACCAAATGGCACGTGACCCAAGATGCGCCAATCAAGTGACACAGATTTATTTAGCTGTTATATAAAAATTAATTGACTTTTATATATATTTTTGCCCTGAATCTCATTACAAAAATTGTGGACTTTCCGAAAAGTTTTTTGATATAACAAAATGCACATTGTTGCAATATAACTCAACCATAAGCTCAACCAATGTTTACTATAATACTGAGGCAAAGGGTTACAAAGTAGTTCCCTTTTTACATAATTACAGGAATTCAACTTACAGCTGCAGTAGTTTTCTGTCTTGGATCTAAAACTCTGATTTTTTTGTCTTTGCCAGAAGAGGCTAGTAAGCTTCCATCTAACTTCCAACTAATACCCTGAATTTGGTCCCCTTGGATGTCTTCTAGACCTGAAATGTACAACAGAGATCCATGAACAGTAATGGTTAAAATATCCTGAAAATATAAAGTTAACTTTCAGTTTGAATACATTTTGTGTTCTTAGCAAACTTCTGACATTTATTTGAAAATGTTAAACAAATGTCCTTAAAAAGTTTCAGGAAGTTTCCTGAAAAGTTTTGTAGTCAAATGACTCATTAAGTTATTTTTCTTACTCTTAAAAATACTATAGTAGGTTTGAGTGCTACAATTTGGAAATACAGGTAAGACTGAAATACCCCAAGATTTGTCTTTATGTAAGGAAGGTAGTTAGTTGATACCTTTTGATGGAATGGCCCTATTTCCGATTATTTGCTCTTACAGAAAAATGCCTTGAAACAAAACTTCCAAATCTTGTTTTGAAACATGACCAAACCAATGGTGAACATAATTATATATCGAGGGGTATCTACAAGTTTTAAACTTTACCCAGAAGAAATAGAGCCAGGAGTGTAATTTTATTATGAGATACTTAAGGCATCTTTGCATAGTCAATGTGCAAAGTAACATGTTTCTTTCATTTTTAACTAACTGTCCACAGACTATTATAGTAGGAATCCTCTCTATTGGAAATATCTGTTTTTATGTTTCAATGAAAATCAACATTTTGAAGTCTGCTATGTTTCTTTATGTCATTGTGACGTCATCTATGTACAATGACAAACTTACCTAAAATTGATTTTTTCCATGATAAATCTACTCTTAAAGTGGTCTAATTTAACATGGAATTCTGACCACTTTGTTGATCATTTTTGATTAGCACAACCTTCAAAGCTGACCATTTCGGTTTGTGATGCTCAAGTGCATGATTGGAAGGCACTGTATCAATCTTTGTAACAAATATTGCGTCTAACGTCGCATTTCGCGTCAATATGGTACTAAAAAAGTGTTAACATATGAATTCGGCAGAGAGTGTATTATGTATTTATTTATTTATTTATTACACTTTAGAGGAGTGATCCTCACGGGTATACCCAACAGTGATAAACACTCTACAAGGGGTACCCCTACAATGACCAGAACGGGGTTGGGAACAATCAGGGGTAGAATACCCTACTCTTTACGATACTGACTGCGATTACATGTACAGGTATGACTCTTCTGTACATGGGACCGACGGCTTTACGTCCCCTCCGAAGGACGACAATCTCTCATGAAGTATTCACCCAACTCTAAATACTTCATGTAAGGGGCGGAGAAGATCGAATATCTGACCCAGTGCTCCCACCAAGTCAGACAAACATCTTAGCAAAGATTCCGAGATTCCATTCCGGCAAGGCAACCCTCACCGGGAATCGAACCCGGGCCCAATGCGTGCAAGGCGAGATTGCTAACCACTACACTACGCCGCCCCTTTCAAGATTTATAGAGTATAGTGTTTGTTACGGTGAGCCGTAACAAACAAATGTTACGGCTGTGCATACCGGGACAGACTGATCACATCCTGTGTGAAATTGAAATGGTACGATGCAGGGTACAACTTGACAACAAGCGTTGATGAGTATACTTCTTGCAAATTGTTCAGCTTGTTTTTGTTATCTAATTAGAAGAAACAAACACTACACTCTATAAACCTTGAAGTATGCAACAAGCAATCAGACTCTGTTACAAGATCCATAGCATATCCCTTGTATCTACAACATTGTGAACTGGTGTTTTTGTATTGCTAAGAGACTAGTAATGATTGATTAGGATTGATCAAGACCAAATCACTGCGTATTAATATTTGTGTACTTGAATCATTCATGATTTGGATATTATTTTCGGCTAATTTTTTTGCTACCACATTGACAAACATTGAAAATAAGTCCGTTTTAATATTCAGCAAGATTTGTTCATATTCAAAATGTACTAACTTACTTCCCCGAATGGTCATATCAGCCATTCCGTGTAACTGTCTCACTTTCCAAAACATGAAAAATGCTCAGAACTTTCAAATTAAAGGTGCGGTAATAACAAATTTGGTGTCAGATGAAAGAGGTTAATGTGCTCTAATTTAATTTGAGCCATCACACAATAAGATTGACATATGTTAAACATGAATTTTTGCCAAAAAACATGTTTTTTACTAAATTTAGGGTAAAAAAGACCCATATTTAGAATATCCTATACATGGCTTTATATTTAATAACCTTTATGTTTTTTGGTTGAAATTGGTCAATAAAGGTTGAAATTATAATAATCTGGGATGGTTTCCATATTTGTTCATTTCGTTTTGAAAAGGCGCTGTAGTAAAATTTGCAAAAAGCTACTACGTCACGCGAGTCACACAGTTGTGTCACGCGAGTCACATTTTAAACAAGGCACTGCACACTACACAGAGCACTTGAGCACAGTTTAACTGTTGCACAGAGTGCGCTAGAGTGTTAGGTATCTAATGCAGAAAAAATAATTTTTGTCCTACGACTGGAATTCTTTAAAGATGCATTTGAATAAGTGACATCAAAAATTTGCTTTTGTAGCCTGTCATGCGAGTCACGGCAAATAAATTGTGATATCTTAAAAAATACTTGGTCTGTGGCCATCATTTGCATCACAAACTATGTATATACACATTGCCCCAATTCAAAAATGTGTAAAATTAAAGTAGAGGAAAGCTAATTTTAAAGTAGTGGCACATTCAAAGATGGATTTTTGTAGAAACGTCACTATGGAATGGCTGCTATGGTTTATGTGCATTTGGCTGCTTGTTGCATACTTCAAGATTCACAGAGTATAGTATACAATATTGTGAATTCCCCTTACCTATTCTCTCATTGCCATTGCTCACATCATATATTCGTACAGTTTTTCCAGCTGATATGGCCAAGACGTTGTTAGCTGCTGGATGGAAGAGGACATTCTCAACGCGCCTATCTTGATGGGGTAGGCAAAGAATTGGATTCAAGCCACCATCTGTTTCACCACCTTCTGGGATGTCCCAGATTTTGATCTGTGAATAGAGTATTATGACAATTAATTAAAGATATCAGATGATTACTTAAAGGAGATTTGTCCAATTTTTTAAAATCAGTTTTCAATGTCATATGAAATATGCCCAAGAGGTTTAAGTTTCAAAATTCAGCTAAATGGGTTAAGCCATTTTTGATTTTGTGTGCAATTTTGTATTTTAGAGCTGCCTATAGGCTACTGTGTAAAATTAATTATGGTTACCATAATTAGACACATTTCCATATATATCTCCAAAATAGCACATAACTCAGCCGTAAAATTTTACATGGGTTATGAGAAAAATAGGTGCAATATTGTGGGTACCAAAATCTCAAAAAGTTTGAAAAAAAGTTGAAAGCAATTGGACAAGTTCATTTCATAGTCCAGGACTAGTGCATTCGAAGTTGTAGTAGTCTGCAAATCAAGTCTACAAACAACAAACTATTACTGAGTGATAGTAGCAAATGGTGACAGCTCTCAGCCAAGTGACCAAAAAAAAATGCTGCTGGAATATTGAGCTTTTACTTTCAACCTCCCATCTTGTCAAAGTCTAAAGTGGGTTACACATCAATTCATCACATGAATACAAGAAAGCAACATAACTGGGGTGCTTTTGCTCCTAATGGGTTATGTAACAACCAAAATTGGGTGCTTAATATGTGTGTTTTACAGATCAATATTGTATAGACCTTTTGAGTTGAAGCAAGTTTTTTTTATAAATGGAAACAAGATCTGGGGGCAACTGTTTCAAAACAATTGCATCTGATTTACAGGAATTTGTTGAAGGATTAGGAGCAACCATTCCCCCCCCCAAAAAAAAAAATCAAGAAGTAGCTGGTAACAACTACTGACAAACTTTCTAGTAGCAAAAAAGGAGCAAGTTCCTGAAAAAAATACCAAGGTCACAGGGAGTTGACCTGATCCAGGGTGGGATGGGGGGGGGAGGGGTTGTCGGTGGTGGGGGTAATCCGGTAGGTGGCACTCTCATCTGAAGAATCATTTAAAATGCCACTGATATGACTTGAGAGTGATTTTTTTATTCAGTAAAAATTATATTAGAAACTGACATTGTATGATATTTCATGCTCTCTAGTAGATTCAAATTCATGAACAATTGCAGGTTTTAATGGTGATATATCATGTAACATTTTTAAGGGGTAAACTATCTAGATGTCCAAAATACACTAAAACAGGGAGTAGAATTAAAACTTTCAAGTAAAATGGGGGATGCCCTAAATTACTGTCAGCTAGTCTCAGTCTCCCAGACGCACTAACTAACAGTGAACTATATCTGAACTGACTGCCTCTGACCTTCAAAAACACTATCCCAGGCAATTTGTATAGTTCAAACAGGTGTATTATGCTGAATTCTCATTTAGTTATGTAGAATATGTCTAAATATAAGTTGAATTTACTTTCAAATTCAGTTTAGAGGTAAAATGCCTTTAGCCTGGGGTGGAGAAATTGGTCCGACTGGAAAGGGTTAAAATTGAACCTCTGATCCTGTCATGTGAGCAAGAATGTCGTATCTGCAATACTGCCATTTTTCATAAATTTGCTTTGCACATCGTAAAATGTCAAGTCAATGGTTAGTGGCTCTTGAAGAGGTTCTTCAGAAGACACTGTCACCTGAACACAACACTTACAGGTGGACAAAATTCAGATGTCCAAACCTTAACTTCGGATTTACTCAAGCATGTCAAGTCACCCACACTGATTCTGACAGATTCTGTATTAGCCAATCACAAACAAGAATGATTAGTTTCTTTATATTGGACAAACTACTCAAAGCATTTTTATGAACTGAAATTTAAAATAATTT
>JXSR01S021745.1:12094-24368 GCA_000969725.1 Ophiothrix spiculata | reverse complement strand
AAACTATTCACTTTATAGCTAATTTTCTGACATGTGTAAATAGCCGTTCAAGCTACCTTAAGAATAACTATTCAGTGCGTAATTCCAACATATGTTTTGGCCCCATTCCTCTTGTCTGATTCTGTATCAATGGCAATATTGCAAAGAAAATGACAATTGGCAGTCATTTACATTTTCACTATTATATTACAGGCACAAATGACTCCAGTAATGGTCTAGACAAATAGACAGGATGTGAAAATGTTCTTCTTGCACTAATCAGAAGAATTAATGTCATTATTTGTTTAGTAGCAAGACAAAATTTGAGTAATGATATAAGGTACACTCTTTGAGATATATTTTCAATCATTTAATAACAATTGATGACAAAAAAGTTAATTCTAAATTTCAACATTAATAGAATTACCAGATTACTGGTGAAGGGATACTGTTTGATAAATTATTAACAACTAAGAAGACTGCTTAGCAGCAAAATACTCAAAGTAATTGTTAAGATATTCTCAATAATTAAGAAAAAAGATTACAATTTGATGGCAATTTTCGTTCAGTTGTAAAATGAAATTAGATTAACTTTTATGCTATTTCTAAGCATTTAATCCAACAAAAATCTTTTAAATATATAGATCACAGACTTTCACTGTTAAAATGATTTGTGAATTTTTGTTTTATTTTTCAGTCTATTGTTTGACAAGAATTTTTTCCAACTAATGACTCTGGTAATTGGTTACATTGACAGCCAGAATAAGAATTTGATGATTTTTGTTCTGTGGAAATTTTTTTATTTCAAATTATTTGATAGATAGATAGATTAATCAAGTGTTGTTTAAATACACAAATACTGAATAATGGAAAACATAAAAGTCTAACTTTCTTTATTAACATTAAGGATTAAAGGCAAAAGAATTAATACTTGTTGTTGATTATGTTTAACATTAAGTGTGTGCTTAGTTCTTGTCAATTAAGACAATTGAGGCTCCTTGGAAGAACATTGCCAGGCAGGGATTACCCAGGATAAATAATAAATAAATAAAGAATGTCAGATTTATTTCAATTGTTTTGTTTGTATAAAAAATTTCTTTCTTAATATTTTATTTCTAAAATCTGTTTATGAAACATATACAGGATAAATTAGCTCCCATTTTTCGACTCTGAATGTTGCAATTAAAAAAACTCAATTTGGAATTTATATTTCTAAATATGTTTGCAGAGGGTATCGATGCAATTTCTTAAATTTTGTGAGTAATAAAATTTAAATTTACCTTTGTCAAATGATTGAAATTGAATTCTACTAGTACATGACAGCATATTAATGATATTATACAACAAAATAGAATCATAATCTGAAGAAAAATCTGAAGCAACCCATGCATTTGAAATCCAATAGCAATCCAAACACATTACAATGTATCAAGTTTGATTATTTCCATTGATATAGTGTGAGAATACTTTATTTTTTGTTATCAGACTCCTTCCGCTATTTGTCAATATTCATTATGAATCCGTCAGAATTTTCACCTTGAATTATTCTGACAATATGAAGATCGGTGACAATTTTTTTGAAAGCAGACTGAAAAGAGGAGTAGGGAAGGAAATTATATACTAGAAGACTCAAAATTATGGGGCTCAATAGTTCTTTATTGCATTTTTTTAAATTCCTGAATGATATAACTGTAAATTTTGTTGTGGAGTATGATTAAAACCATTTTATATACACAGCCTATCATATGAGGGGGTATCAAAAAGTTTTTAAAGATCACTAAGAAGGAAATGAGCTATAACGATACACTTTTGTCAGGATGGTCACTTGTCTTAGTGTGTGCTATGGTACAAATGTTGTGTAGAAATTAAGTAATGATGAGCTAGCAATTGTCTCTATATAGGCTAGACTTTGGATCAAAATCCTATCAAGGAAATGGGTAGTGGAGACTGACCAAGAAGCAATTTATACAAAGACTGGCTTTATAAGAGATGTGTTAATGAATTGGGGTCAATACCACTGACCAATACATAAAAGGCTCTCACATCTTACGGCAGAGTAAATGGACAACACATCTTTATTCTGAATAGATTGTATTCATACAAGCCATGTGTCTAAATGAAACCTGTGATCTCGTCGCCATGATAACAATCAAAACACTATCTTGTCTTTTTCCCCTAAGGCAGCTCAATGAATGAGTTCTGAAAAAACACCCATAGACGGGGCGGGGGGGGGGGGTCATTAAATGAGCATCAAATGGCTGCCTAGGCAGGGGCCGCCGGATAGTTTGGGTTAGGTGGACAAGGGATTCGGTGCGACAGGTTTGAGTAAAGGTGGAGACAACTGATTTTTGACACATATATGTGAATATATAAATGAAAATGGACTTTTTGGCACGAGTGGAAAGCCTGTGATATCATCTTTAAAATGGCACCACAATCATGTATGAGTGGAGGACGTTCCATTCTGGACTTATGTGCAATAATGTTTTGGATGGTAAGCCGAATGAAAAAAAAGTTTATTCTGAGAAAACAGGTTTTTAAGCTAGGGGTAATCACCATTGGTGATTGCAGTTAGCTGATGATAATCATCCAATTTACACATTTAGAATGTGGTTTTGCACATGAAAAAAAATCCTGACAGAATTTACTTAAAGATAGTACTTGAAATTAAAATCTACCTGGGGACCTGTTCAAACTTCAGCAGCCCTTATCTCGGAATGTAGTTTTCCGATTTAAGGTACATTTTTCTGTAACGTGTCACATATTTGCTCTAGAGGGGGTTAGAGTTAAGTCGCATCCCTTTTATCTATCATTCAATAGGCATTCCACTTCAATAGAATTTGGCAAAACCATGCAAATGAACACAGTTTATTCTGTATTTGATCAGTCTATTACAAAATTTCAAATTTTTCCTTCAACTATCAAGCAACAATGATTATTTATATTGCAATAATACAATAAAAAGGTGTCATAAGATATTTATCCAATATCATGGAATAATTGGATATGAAATTAAACCCAGCATTATGCGAAATATAACACGAAGATAAATACTTAAAAATGGTTTTCATGTTTCCCTTTTGTTTTAATTAGACAAAGTTGTGTAAAATATAAAACCAATCATATTAAAATACTGTACCAGGTACACCGTATTCAGAATTTGATTCACACTTTTTCCTATTGAAAAACATCCACTACCAGAATTCAATATTGAAAGCATACAACTTTACCATATGAAAAAACTTGACATAAAATCTGAATGTTTTTACAAAATGTGTCTCATCACACCAAAACATAACTAGGAACTTTCTGTTGTTCTTGTGCCAAAATCTTTTGTTAATTTGTTTATCTTTGTCGATGTAGTAATTTGGATGCTGATAACACCTTTAAATGTTCATTACAGATGAACTTGAGTTACAATAAAGAAATTATAATCTAATTTTTAAAAAAGGTAAAAGTTGTGTCTTCTTATCATACAATATTATGCCTAAATTTCAATTAAGGCAGACAAAAAATTAATTTAAACTGTGATCCAATAACATTTGATTCATATATTGTACTTTTTAATTAAACATGGATCACAAACTACAACTAAGTAATAATTAATTTAAACTGTACTATTCAATAACATTTGATTTACAAATTGTACTTTTTAATTAAACATTCCAAAGGATCAAAAATTACAAATTAAGTAATAAGCAGATGTTAATGTCCTTTCTGGAAATGTGCAATTTAATTTTCAAAAGATTAGTGAAATGGGTTCAATTTAATTTGCATAATACCATTTTTATCATTTTTCTGCTTAATTAAGCATACTTAATCAGCTCGAATTATTGAATGTCGAATCTTGCTGCATTTGTATGTGAGGCATGTTTCTAAAATTAGTTTAAGTGATACCAATACATATCAACTTAATTGGTACCATGTATGATAAATAGAAAGATCTGCTTTTAGGCATTCTTGTCACAATTGACTCAACAAAATTTTGTTCAAGTGAGCCGTACAATTCTCAATTTTGGTTCAGCAAAAGTCTGGCTTTCTTACAACTTCAGTTACAATTACAGTTGAGGAATCTACAAAACTTGCAAACAGGTTGCTTTGAAGTTAATTAAAGTAAATCACAACGGTGGTTGACCGCCTGGAACCAACCATTCTGGCTAGATGAGTTTTGAAACGGCCTCAAAAGTCAATTGCAACATCTTAATGAAAAGCATAACTTGATCCTTTAATTTTGTTTTTGAAGCCTGTATACATTGCAGATGTCAACTGCTGACATAAGCATAATTTTTCACAATTGTTTTGAAGAACAACAAAGAATATCAACTAGTTCTTTCAAATTTCTTCAGATTTTGCAAATTGTTTTGAAGAACAACAAAGAATGTCAACTAGTTCTTTCAATTTTCTTCAGATTGACTTCACAGAGTTGCCAATCTTCAGCTACTATAAGTGATGTTAAGCACATATCTATAGGTTCAAGTGTGTTTGGCCATGAAATAAAACAAGTGTCTCATATTCTTGACTTACTAAGAGGCCACATCTTATTTTATTGGCATTGTCAAGTGATTAGGTGGTTTAGTCTTACAAAGTAATACAAATCTTGACTTGAATCAATACAAACATACTAGTGAAAACATACAACATCATTGTGAAATCGATAGAATCATGTTAGAGACAGCCAGTCACCTGCTAGCAAGCTGTTCTATGAGTGAGTTTGATGGATTGTTTACTCACATTTATTGAATGTTTCATAATCTAATTTCCTTTCTTTTTAAACCATTGATCAGTGTCTTATTTTCTTCATGGTATAATGTAATTTACTTTGGAAGATTTAAAATATTATGTGCTCAACCACGTTTAAAAATAATATTTCAAATCTTAAAGACATTTTGGGAATCAATTGCACCAACATTTTCAGGTTTGGCATATAACAAATTGACTTTAAAAAATTACTTCATACTTAAGTATTAAAATCTGAAATTTCACAATAGGGTCAATTGACTTCTTCTTACACAGATTTTCTGAATAATTTGACACATTGTTCTATATTAATATTTGAAGCACAACTTTCCATATTTTCATCAATATTTCAATGCTCTGCATCCTTAAGCCTGTCCCCTAAAGCTAGGCAATGTTTATTAATACATACATAACTTTGGCAACAGACAATATTGACATTCATAACTTTTTTCTCCTTTCTTCTCTAAATTAAGACTAGTTATTTGTAAGGGATAGAGTGAAATAACTTTCATAAAATACACAGTACTATGGAGTCTGATTTATATAAATGCCAAAAAATAGAGATGGGTACAACAGCCTCAAGCAAATATGCCATGAATGGACAACAATTGCATCACAACTTTTTGATACCTAAGGTTTTTTCCATGTTAACCTTTCAATTTATCAAAAATGTACAATGCTAGCAAACTTACCTGTAGTGGAGAGATGAATTTAGTTTGAGTTCAAAACAAACAGCCAACAAAAGTAACAGCAGGAATATGAAAGAAAAAAGAAGAAGAGATAAGTTTTGTCAGACTTTGATGTCAATTTATCTTGATAGAACAATGGATCCTACCTATACATCTGTGGGTTTTATGTCAGATAACACATCACTATGTGTGGGCAAAAACCTCCTGACATGGCATTCTCTCAGTTGACATTAGGGATATAACTTAAAACTGTTGTCTACAATCTAAGTGATAACATTTAAGTTTGGGAAAGGTCATAATTTATTCACAGTAAATGAATTCATCTACTGTGAATGATTTCCTATAATGTAGAGTAAATGAATTCATTTGCTCTTAACTTAAAATCATATTTTAGAGCAAACTATGAACATCAGAGAGTATTTCAGAGCATTTTCTTGTTGAATGGATCCTGATTGGATTCCGTTCTACAAATTTAGCTATGACATTTTGAATTCTGCCAAATGTTTTTCAAAAACCCACACATTTTTTAGCAGATAGAATTCAAAATTTCATCACAAAACATTTTTAGGATAGGTCCCATTCATAACGAAAATGCTCAAAAATGTTCTCCAATGTTCATAGATTGCTCTAAAATTGATTTAAAGTTAAGAGTAAATGTTAAAAGTAAATGAATTCATTTACTCTACAGTATAGGAACTCCTTTACGGTTCCTGAACTGATTTTACAGATGGCTGTTGATACTGTGACAATTCAATGACCTGTTTGTGTCACATTTATTCAAGTTGACATGCCATAGATACATATTTATTGAACTCACTCTAATTGCAGACCAGTTCAAATTTTGAGGCAATAAATGCTTTTGTCAAATTAAGTAGGTTTGGTTCTGGTTATCGACTGTCTTTGTTTCAAAGAGCTTATTGACCTCCCATACTGGAAGATAAAACACAAAATGCCCTACAGTGCTTGAAACAAGAAAACGTGTATTGAATTATCTGGTAGAAGATGCATTTGATCTAGCAGAACTTAAGAGAGAGAAATGATTTCCAATTGTAGTTTAAGCTTTAACGAAATATCAAGGAAATTAAGAATTTGTAAATACAAGATGATATTTAGAAAGGGACACATTAATTTAAGGATTCAGGATTATTGATTGACCATTCCAGATTTCAGATATTAAGTTTGTTACTGATTTAGTAATCATTAAGAAGAAGGAAATTGGAAGCCAGAAGGATGGAGATTAAGTAGAATAATCTGTCTTATATCTTTCCTTTCCAATCAGGACTCGGGGCAAACACTTCAAATTTCCAAGTATGGTGAAAGATGATTATCTTGATTGCACTGTGTATGTAGCACCAGAAAAAAGGAAAGAAACAAACAAAACAGTTATGGTCAATCTATCCCATACAGTCATTACCTTACTTCCCATTATATCAAGAAACAGCTCAATATCTAGCAAGACATCCTGATGCCAATTCAACCAAAATAAATTGTGTGCATCCCATCATGCATTGCTTCCTGTTGAATTGTTTTTACAGGGGATTATGGGAATTGTAATTGATGAAACATGCCAAAAATGCCAGATACCTTTATATATCATTTACTATTTACATAACTTGGTATACAAGAAATGCCAGGCAGTCATGGCGCAAAGCACAAGCTTTCTTCTCTGTCAAACTCCAAGTCCTCGAGTTACATCACCAAAAAGAAGATATCATATGTATCCCATCATGCATTACTTCCTATGGAAAATGTTGTACATGAAGTCATGTGAATAGTTAGTAATGAAACATACCCAAAATGCCCGATTACAACAATTAGCTTTCATTTATGCGCATTTCACCACTAACTATTCACAAAAGATACATACAATTTCATAGGTAGCAAAGCATGATGGAATACTTGTGATGTCTTCTCTTACATCACCATATAAAGCAGTGACAAACATGACAAGATAACATGAGTATGTTTACAAACATTTGTTCAGGTCTCTGTAAGCTTAACACCCATCAGGAATGTATGTTTAGGTTACAAAACTTGTGTTATTTACACCTACAGTTCATTAATGTGTCTGGGGAGTCGCAGCGTGTTTAGCTTGCAAATGTTAAAGGTGTATTTGATGGTTTGGATGAAAGTTATTTCCTTATTTTTGTTTGTATGAACTTTTTAATTTATACTTATGATCAGAAAAAAAAATCCACTGCATTACCTTTAACAAATGAGCATTGCATGAATTGTATTTAGAGTAAAAACAGCAGCATGTGTTTACTCTAATATGGCAAGTAGTTTAAAGTTCTTAAATACAGAATGTTACCAAATTATTTTAAGAGAAATCTGAATTTTTAATAGATGGGGATGGATCCATAAAGAGAAGAGAGTGTAGCATTTGCATTAAATCAGCAGTAATTGTTGAATACCTGGGAATAACATATGCGGGCTATGCTAGTAAGCTTATTTATTCACAGTTCAATCGATTGCATGTTCCTATTATACACTGTAGTAATCAGTATCTTTGAAATCAATTTGCAGCTAATTTTTATTGTAATATATTCAGTGGATTGCTTTGGATCTCGATCTCTAAATGGAGAATTGAGAAAGAAGTGTGACATATTATATATCGTTCAAGAGCTGAGATTATATAAAATCAAAATATGTCAAACTCAATAAACTGAAATTTGCGAATTTCCTCTCATTTTGCCAGAGCATCCATCATTTTATTTTTAAGGGACTTTTTACAAATGATGACAATAAAATAACATAAGTTTTGGTCAAAACCAATTTATCCAATTTAAGCTTATACTATGAGTTTTTGAAATTCTAGCAAAAGTATTTTTTACAAATATATAGATTGTAGATAATATTGAACTTGCCTGGTTCCCCTTTAATTCCGTTCTGTCAAATACATCTAATCTACAGAACAGAGCTATCTGTATCAGGTGTAATGTCTACGGCTGATTTGAAAAGGTCACAGATATTGCTAGCTAAGCTTATTAAATGTATGGCGTTATATCTTGAGGATTTATCACAGGAGCTAGTGCAAAAAGGGTAGAGGGGGAATATTTATAAACAATATTACTGCACAAATGTGACGTAAGTCTAATGGTTTTTCAAAGTCATTTCAATGTAAGACGTTTATCATAAGTATTGGATCAACAAAGTCATTCACAGCAGTCTGTATAGCACAGATACTGAACAAACTTTTAATTTAAGCAAAAACTATAATTTAATGAGATTCAAACAAACATGTATCAACATTTCAGCTTTGTATCATATTTTCATATTAGTTGTAAACAATTGTTTTATAAAGGTGTTTGTCAAAAAGGTTGAAACAAATTAAAGAGAATTGTCTTTCAATGATATATTACAAAAAATTTGTGCAAGAAATCAAATATGATACACCTCAATTTAGCATGAACCAGTAATGAAAGCAACTCGTTAATAATTGTTGCTCATCGGGTTTCAATAATTTTACACCTTCGGCTTATCATCATTATTCTCATGCTTCAATGAAAACATATCTCAATTTAAAGAACTAATACAGAGACTAAGAACAAAAGCAAGATGTATATTCCCACTTTGTAATGTATATAGCCTGGGAGAAGAAACCATATCTCTTCTTTATTCTTTATACAAATCTTTGTATGATATGTAATGTTGTGATCAAGATGTTAGAACGAATCAGATGTCGGAAATATTTTTATCACATGCGATTTTTTAAAGGTTGAAAAGTGCTATCTTCTTTTGTTCCTTCTAACTTTGCCTGGATCTGAATAAGTTTTTAATTATGATGGAATTTGGACCAAATAAAGCTATTTTATCGCTAAAATATGCCTTAAGAATAACAAATTCAGTGAGTAATTCAAACATATGTTTTGGCCCCATTCCTCTTGTCTGATTCTGTGTAAATGGCAATATTGTAAAGAAAATGACATTGGTCTATGTATGGGCAGTCATTTACATTTTCACCATTGTATTACAGGCACAAATGACTCCAGTAATTGTCTAGACAAAAAAACAAGATGTAAAAATGAATGAGACTCCCACAAAATGTTCTTCTTGCATTAATCAGAAGAAAAAAATAAATTAATGTTATTATTTGTTTAGTAACAAGACAATTTTTGAGTAATGAAATTAGTACATTCTTCAAGATATATTTTAGAACAATTGATTACAAAAAAAGTTTACCAAATCTAAATTTCAACATTCATAGAACAGATTACTGGTGTAGGAATATTGTTTGATAATTTATTAACAACTTAAAAGACTGCTAAGCAGCAAAATACTCAAAGTAATTGTTAGATATTCTCAATAATTTAGAAACAAGATTACAATTTGATGGCAATTTTCTTACAAAGTAAAATGAAATTAGATTAACTTTATGCTATTTCTAAGCATCTAATCAAACAAACATCTTTTAAATAGATCACAGACTTTCGCTGTTAAAATCTGTGCAATTTTGTTTTATTTTTCAGTCTATTATTTGACAAGTTTTTTTTCCTAACTAATGACTCTGGTAATTGGTTACATTGACAGCCAGAATAAAAATGTGATGATTTTTGTTCTGCTGCAATTGTTTTTTTATTTCAAATTATTTGATACACAGATTAATCAAATGTAAGTTGTGTTAAATATACAGATACTGAATAATGGAAAACGTTAAAGGATTAAAGGCAAAAGAATTAATACTTGTTCTGTTGATTTCTGGATCTGGATCTGGATTGATTACTCCATTTAAGCAGCAATAACTGCATCACACTAGAGTTTGATGATGACCAGACCCATGGACTGAGGAGGGTTAGGGTTATAGGAGCATGGTCCGATTGCCTCAACTTTTTTTCATCTTTTTGAGATTTTGGTACCAAAATGTTATTCATATTTTTCTCATAACCCATGTGACATTTCACGGCTGAATTACATTTCATTTTTGAGATATACATAAAAATGTGTCTAATTATGGTAACCATAATTAATTTTACACAGTTACGTATAGGCGGCTCTGAAATACAAAATTGGTCATAAAATCAAAACGGTTCGACCGATTGAGCTGATATTTGAAACTTAAATATTTTGAGTTGTCATCTTTTATATGACATTATAAACTTAATTTTGAGATATTATACACATAATAGAATCATAATCTGAAAAAATATCTGAAGTAAAGCAACCCATGCATTTGAAATCCAATAGCAATCCAAACACATCCCAATGTATCAAGTTTGATTATTTCCATTGATAAACTGTGAGAATACTTTTGTTTTTGTTATCAGACTCCTTTCGCTATTTGTCAATATTCATTATTAATCCGTCAGAATTTTCACCTTGAATTATTCTGACAATATGAAGATCGGTGACAAATTTTTGAAAGCAAACTGAAAAGAGGAGAAGGGAAGGGAATTATATACTAGAAGACTCAAAATTATGGGGCTCAATAGTTCTTTATTGCATTTTGTTATTCCTGAATGATATAACTGTGAATGTCATTTAATCATTTTATATACACAGCATATCATAAGAGGGGGTATCAAAAAGTTTTAAAGATCACTAAGAAGGAAAGGAGCTATTATCAGGATGGTCACTCCTCTTAGTGAGCGCCATGGTACAAATGTTGTGTAGAAACTAATTAATGATGAGCAAGCAATTGTCTCTATCTAGGCTAGACTTGGGATCAAAATCCTATCAAGGAAATGGGTAGTGGAGACTGACCAAGAAGCAATTTATAGAAAGACTGGCTTTATAAGAGATGTGTTAATGAATTGGGGTCAATACCACTGACCAATACAAAAAGGCTCTCATATCTTACAGCAGAGTAAATGGACAACACAGCTTTATTCTGAATAGATTGTATGCATACAAGTACCATGTGTCTAAATGAAATCTGTGATCTCATCGCAATGATCACAATCAAAACACTATCTTGTCTTTTCCCCTAAGGCAGCTCAATGAATGAGTTTTATAAAACCACCCTTCACGAATACGTCATAGACGGGGGTCACTAAATGAGCATCAAATGGCTACCTAGGCAGGGGCTGCTGGGTAGATTGGGTATAGGAGGACTGGGGATTGGGGTGCGACAGGTGGTGGGTTTGAGAAATGGTGGAGACCACTGATTTTTGACACATATATGTGACATGTTACAGCAAAAGCTGCCTTAAGGGTCAATAAATGAAAATGGACTTTTTGGCATGAGTGGATAGCATGTGATCTCATCTTTAAAATGTCACCACAATCATGAGTGGAGATGTTTCATTCTGGACTTGTGTACGAAAATGTTTTGGATGATAAGTCCAATTGAAAAAAGGTTATTCTGACGATAATCATCCAATTTGTACATTTAGAATATGTTTTTGCACATTAGAAGTAATTTTCCTGACAGAATATACTTTAGCAGCCCGTATCTCTAAAAAGTTTTCCGACTTAAGGTACCTTTTGCTGTAACGCTTCACATATTTGCGAGGAGGTTAGAGTTAAATTACAACTCTTTTATCTATTATTCAATAGGCGTTCCACTTGAAAAAGATTTGCCAAAACCATGAAATTGAACATAATTTATTCTGTATTTGATCAGTCTATTACAAAATTTCAAATTTTCACCATAACTATCAAGCAACAATGATTATTTAAAAAAAAATGATTATTTACAATTAAAAGGTGTCATGAGATATTTGGTACTGCTTGTATTTATTAAATATCATGGAATAATTGGATATGAAATTAAACCCAGCATTATGCGAAATATTACACAAAGATAAACACTTCCAAAATGTTTTTCATGTTTTAATTAGACAAAGTTGTGTAAAATATAAACCAATCATATTAAAATACTGTACCAGGTACATCGTATTCAAAATTTGATTCACACTTTTCCCATTGAA
>JXSR01S021743.1:0-14200 GCA_000969725.1 Ophiothrix spiculata | reverse complement strand
GAAAAAGCCCGGCTCTTTGAGGGTTAAATCGTATTTCGGCGGCCATTTTGTATCTCAGTACAGGCTTCATATTGAATTTGGAACATTTTCACACCCATGTTTGGGAAGGAATAGTCTTATTGTTACCCTAAAAGCCATTTTCAATCGATTATTTAACGTTTAATGTTTTGATGCAGTTTCAAAGTCACTTTAACCCTAATAAAACCAAATTTCACTAAATCTCACTTGTAGAAAATCATGAAAATACGCAAAAGTCCAGATATACGTCACAGACAAGGGTTATATGCAAGGACTAAATCGCTGCCAGGGCGGCGTCTCAGCGGTGGCATGCTACGGGTATCCCCCAGGGGCGTCGCTACGTATTTGAAAGTGGGGCGGTCAAGATAGTGTTGAATGTGCACGGACAGGGATGGGGTGTCCGAGGGGGATGTAAGGGTATTTCCTAGATCTTTTTTTCATTGAGAGGGGGTGGGGTAGACTTATTTTTAGCCGACAAGCCCAAACTATGCCGACAGCAAAGATAGAAAAATAACTATGTACTTTTTCCTATGACATATATGCAAACTGGTTGTTTGAGGGGTATGTGTCCCCTCAGGGGTAAGACAATTTTGAACTTTCAAAACACTATTCACCAAATTTGGTGCATAGATTTTGCTACCTAATGCTTGAAGATAGCATATTCACCATCAAAATATGGGCCGACACCCCACTCCATTGAACATTGCGTTTACACTTAAGTGGTCAAGGTCATCCACATGCCCGTTAGTGGTCAGGGGTCCATATGGACCCAACGCCGAAAAAGCGCTTTCGCGAAGACATTTTACGTTGAAACTCGGGTCACAGGTAAAGTACTTCAAAAGAACTAAAACAAAGCAAACATTTTGAAAATCGGACAAACCGATTCCAAATGGCGACCAAAACAAATTGTGTTGTGTCCCGTCAAAAAATTGAAAACTCACTTCCCAATGGAATTGTTCAATTAAATTTGGCTCACATTTGCAGTATGTAAGTACAAACACATTCCTGATGTAAAATTTGAAAACAGTTGTTCGATTACTATTTTATGGGGGGAAAATTTGAAGAACGCCCTAGAAAATGCTTATTTATGCTAATTAGCATATGAAGGGTTGGGTTGATTTTAATTTTTTTTTGTCACCAAGTGAATGGTATGGTAAAGCTAGACAATTACATAGAAAGGCGATAAAAATTACTTCGCGTTTTTGCGCTGACGTGCAAAAACCAAATGTTGGGTCCATATGGACCCCCCCCCCCCACCCTTGACCACTTAAGTGTTAAACATATGATGGTGGTTTCTGAGGGAGATTTGCTAGTTAGAAACTTTTGAATATTCGGAAAGCCATTCACTCGCCATTTGATGCGTAGATTTTACTACCTGATGCTCCAAATTAACACTTTTCCATCAAAATATGGGCAACTGACTTCGGATGACTCGCACTAAACAGTAGACAAAGTGTGCCCCCTCCAAATCAGTTAGAAAAGAATGGAATTTTGAAACACTATTCACGCGTTTTGGTGCATAGATTTGCTACCTGATGCCTCAAGTTAGCAGGGGTTTTTTTTCATTAAAAACTTGGTAAGGTATCCTATCCAGCTTGGATGAAAATGATTTTTTTTTCGGGGGGGGGGGGGGTTGTGATTTGGTACACATTTATCGTCAAATTTAAATAAACATGTTATCATATTATTTGCCTTCAAGAAAACGGTGGATTTAGTCTTCAAGAATATCATAATCAATAAGTCAAGGCTAATTTATAATAGAGACACTGCACCTCATGTATGCTCAAAATTCAGATAATATGTGATGACTCACACCAAAAGGGGGGACTTTGCAGATGATATCAATTTTGAGTTTATCATTGCATCTGTTACAACATTTTCTAAGCTTGAAAATGACACCTTATTTGTCGAAATTGATCAAGGCGATCAAATTTTACAACAGAAAATCTGCTGGAATTTTTTTTTTTTTTTTTATTTTTTGCTTCCTATTTTCACCCGTATCTTGAAAAGTGTTCTGTCGCAAAGTCCATCTTTTCGGTGTGAGTCATTACATATGTCATCGTGCAGGGAACGTGACATTCCTCCATTGTGCTACTGAAAAGGAACTGTAGCCTTAATCATGTTAATCAGACGGCATTAACAGCCTTATTTTTTGTTAGAAATGCTCCCGACCTATTTTTACTTAATAATTCATTTTCCATTTATTATTCTAAATATTTGGTGTTTAAAATACTTATAAAACTCATTTTGTGCCTAACATTATATTTCGGCGGCCATTTTGTATCTCAGTACAGGCCTCATATTGGATTTGGAACATGTTCCCATCCTTATTTTCGTTAGAAATGTCATTGCGACTCAATTTTTCATTAATTATTCTAAAGATTTGGGCCCATATTCCAGAAAGGTGTTTAGCTAAATCAAGGTTTTATTTCTCGTCAACAGCACGACTCATTGAACTGTTGTTCTGCTTGAAAGCTGCAATGATGCGTATCATTCCTGGACAGTTAATGCTCAGTTAAACAATGGTTTAGCTAAACATCTTTCTGGAATACGGGTCTTGATGTTTAAAATACTGTTTCGAATTGCACATAAAACCGCATTTTGGCACCCATTATGACTCTCAGGTCAGACTCCATATTGGAATTTTAAACATGCTCAAACCCTTATCTGGGATGAAATGTTCTTCTGGTTACCCTCAAAGCAATTTTTCATTTGAACATTTGGTGTTTTTGATTGCGTTTTAAAGTCACTGTAACCCATTTTTGTGACTAAGATTATATTTTGGCGCCCATTTTGTATCTCAATAAGGCTCTACTAGTATATATTGGGATTGATACAAGATAACAACACACTTAGGGAGCAATTGATCCTATTGTAACCCTAAATGTTATTTCCCGTTGATTATTTATTGACATCGGTTATTTTAAAAGCTCAATTTTAATGAAAAAAGTGTATCCCGCTCAAAAAATGTAAGGTCAATCGGGAAAAAAGACCCGATTTCGTCATGGATTACAAAAGGACTGTTAAAAAGCATAAACAAGAAAAACAAATTATATAAACATTATATAAATAATCCAACTGAAAAGAAACTACAAAAAATCAAGACGTATAAAAAATAAACTGATTCGTAAGTCTAAAAGGATGCACTACGTTAACAAATGCGAAAAGTCTAAACATAACATGAGAGAAACATGGACAGAAATTAACTGCATTAATATTATTGCTGGTAGGGGTAAAAACCAATCGTTGGATATCAAATTTAAAGATAAGATGGGCAATATTATAACAGATTCTCAAAATATAGCTAATCACTTCAATAACTTTTTTGTTAATGTGGGACCCAAGCTTGCTTCAAATGTTCAAAATGCTGGCAAAAACTACTATGAATACCTCCATGAAATGATACCAGATAGCATGTATATGAAACCTATTGTTGAATTACATATCATGAAAATAATTGGAAAGCTGAAACCAAATAAGAGTGCCGGACATGACATTTCGCGTAATATTGGTAACAAATTGAAGTTTTCAATCCCAGCCCGTATTTTGCATACACGGTACTGCTCTTTAATTTTGCCTTACATAAATTATGGTATAATCATATGGGGAAACACGTCTAAATTGTGCTCCAAAAATGGCTATAATGACTATTTCTAAGAGTCACTACCGAAGTCACACTGGACCATTATTTTCCAACACTAATCTTTTAACAATTAACGATTTGTATACTTTGGAAGTTGGAGTGCTTTTGTCGATTGGTGAGCTTCTTGTAGCTTTTAAGGAATACTTCACAAAACGCTCTGAGATTCATAACTGTTCAACACGGCATGTCAATGACCTTAACACAACTAACAACAGAAATAATTTTTCTGACCATGGAGTTCGCTCCAATGGCCCCCATTCTTTGGATATCCCTTCCAAAAACATTAAAACAATCCAAAACTGTCAAATATTTCGTTGTACATTGAAAAGATCCCTTATTCAAAAGTACAACTAAATTACTGATACAGTATTTTTCATCATCTAGAGCGGCCCGGGGTTATTTGTTCAATTTTAATTATGATATGAATTCCGGTATCTGTGCAAAACGCATCGTATCAAGGTAAGTATAGGGTTTATGATATGACGTTCAATCCTCTTTTGTTATACAGCTTGTCCCAATATTAATGCAACGAGCAAATAAAAAATATTAAAAAATAGTTTCCAAAAGATTAAATCATAATAATATATGTTTTTCAAAAGTAGAGAAACTACTCTACAACATGCCTTTTGTCCAGTTTCATTTGACCACTCCAGTCAAAAGATATGAAGAATTTAAGAAAGCCCTTTAAATCAACTTTGGTCCGATTTGTAAGTTTAGACTTCCAGCGAAAGAAATGCAAACTTAAAATGAAGAGAATTCTGCAAGGAACTGGAGCACCATCAATCCAAACCAATCTTACATGACCTGTACCTATCATTAAGTGGTATTTCAAGTTCATTTTTACCTTAAATAGGTAAATTTCATGACTCTTGTTACTTCTGGTGCGACAATCAGGTAGTTTAGGATACAATTTCCACCAAAGAGTCGAAAAAAGGATTCTAATGAAAGGTGTCAATCAATAATAAGTCTTTAACCGAAATCACGGAAGAAAACTAAAGAAAAAGGAGTTTAGGACTTTATGATTCATCTGGCCCGTCAAGGGGACGCAACAGGTTGACAAAACCAGACGCAACAACCTGCTTAATATCAGTAGATAATCATTAAATTGAGTCCTTATGTTATGAAATGGGTTCAAGGGATGCTTCTCCTAATCATGTGATGTTTTTAGCAATTTCCAAAAATTGACGTCACCAGAGGTGAAACTTTACAGATTAACAAATCGGACCATCAAGATTTTTCGGGTCTTTACAAAATGTGCAATAACTTTTGATTCAGAGATTTAAATTAAACAAAACAAAATTCCTGTAAAAGCCAATGGTCTACTATATAGTATTATTGTAACGTTTGCTCACCATTGGGCTCTGTTCTCTCAAAATAAAATGTCAAAGTTCGTTGCGTTTTTTTGTGGGACACCCTGTATTTTATCACCATCGTGTATAGCGTATTTCTTTGATATCGGATTTATTTTACTCTGTATAAAATATACATATATCTAACTCTAAAACTGAACTTCCGCAAAGCGAAATGGCGATTTGCATCAATCATGAATTGAGGTTATTGCTCGCGCGGTAGGCGCGAGCTATATAGTATTAACTTCTGAGATGTCAATGGGGAATTTTCGGATTTGAAAGAAAGCCTGAAAATATTGAATACAGACCGACTTCAGTTGAGTTGTATTGATCTCAGAAGCAATAGGAATATTCTAAGTATGACAACCTGTAATAAAGAAAATATAAAATGTGAGTTTTGTCTTTAACATTGTGTAGTATTAAGCACAAAGTGGTTTTATTTTCTCGGTAGAGGCTGACATTGCACATGCGTAATCTTAAAAATGCGCTCCCTTACCTACCCAATTGAGCTATATATACCTGGAGAGGAGAAACTCTGCATACATTACAATGCATGTACATGTACAGAACGGTTCGCAAACACTTGTATAAAAAAGGCTGAAATACAACTGTATCAAGAGTTTTAATATAACAGCCATTGCAACATCATTTCCTCACTGTACTAGTAACACCTCTTACAATCTCATTGCGCGAGCCATATTGGTGTTTGGCACCAAATTGTGCATTGTTTTTAAACAGCAGCCAATCTCAATCACCTCTGTGTCTTAAAATGTACACTCTCCTTCTAGATTGGTTAAATTCGACACAAAAATGGTCAAATTTGATACGGAAAGTCTGCCGGGAAACAACAAATTATTGGTCACAATGTCACGGAACAATTTGTCAAATTAAAATGAACACTTCTGTGTCAAACTGAATAATTTTTGTGTCAAATTTTAACACATTTCATGCTTCCATGTCACATTGTAACATATTTTAGGGTCTGTTTCTACAAAATGAACAACACACAAAATTATATCTGTTTCATGAATCTTTATACCCACTATTCAGCTAAATTCTGGACTGCCATATAATAGATCGTCAACCCTAGCCTAGCCCTAATAAGCTTATGCTTAAGGGTTGATGGCATCCATTTTCGCTTGGCATGATCGAAAAACATTTTTAAACATATTTGGCAATATATTATATCTTATAGAAGTATGGAGCCTTGAGCATAGTTACACTTGAAATGAAATTAAAAGCAAACTGATACCAATACACTTGACCTAATAGAGGGTCATATTACTAAATACAAACATGATTTTTCATTTTAATGCCAATATTTATAAAATGCATAAAGTAAAATCTGAACAAAAATCGATATATCTTGCATGATTATTATTTTTTTTTCAATATGTATACATGTAATAAATTATAGTATAAACCAATTTTGTATTAGAATAGTCTGACGGATTTATAATATGTGATGACTCACCCCGAAAAAGGGGGTCTTTGCGACAGAACACTTTTCAAGAAACTGGTGAAAACAGGCGCAAAAAATAAAAAATAATAAGTAGAATTTTCAGCAGATTTTCCGAGTGTTATACAATTTGATCGCCTTGATCAATTTCAACATGCAAGGTGTCATTTTAAAGCTTAGACAATGCTGTAACAGATCAAATGATAAAATGAAAATTGATATCATCTGCAAAGTCCCCCCTTTCGTGGTGAGCCATCACATATGTGTAATACTGAAAAAAAAAAAAGCTATGGCAGACATATTTGGGAAATTTCCTGGGTGAGTCAGACATACTACTGTTTAAAAACGAATTGGGTAATATCCCTCCATCTCCGCAAATTAAATGCAGGTTAGCCTATCTTTTCGGTAAATCTACAACAAGTCATATTTGCAGGTTCAATGTCGTTTATCGTCTGGCGTAAAAGCAATCTTGTATGGTGTATATGAAGGTTAAAGGTTCTTTATTTCCATATATACATATGTTACAAGAAACAAATAGATTAAAAAAACAAGAATAATTATAATGGAGGAGTGGCCGGGAGACCAATAAGGTCTGATAATGGTCCACCCCTATACAAGAGAAAATATATCATGTCAATAGCAAAAAGTAATAATCAAACGAAACAATATCACAGGAGAAAAAAAACATGAAGCACAAACAAAATAAGACAATGGACAGGCTCAAATTCAATCATATTTTTGTATTAGGTTGCATTTGAGTGTGTTACGAAAATGTTTTACAGTTTTGCATTGTTTTAATGTTTTTGGGAGTGAATTCCAAAGAATTGGTCTGCCCGTTCTTATGCAGTGGTCTGAGAAAGATTTATTATTTCTTGTTAAATTATAATGATCAGACTGTCTTGTTTTGTACTTGTGAATGTTTGATCTTTCCGTAAAATAATCTCTGAAAGCCATAGGTAGTTCATCTATAGAAAGTCTATACATAAACACCCCTAATTCTAAAGTATACATATCAGTGACAGTTAACAAGTTGTTTTTAGCAAATAATGGACCGGAGTGACTCCTGGGGCCGATTTCACTAACATTTAGCGATGGTCGCTAACACCGTTTTGATCGCTAACTCCAAAAATGTTCGCTGAATGTCGGTTATTAGCGATCGTTTTTGGAGTTTAGCGATCAAAACGGGGTTAGCGACCATCGCTAAATGTTAGTGAAATCGACTCCTGTAATGGCTATTAGAGACAGTTCTAATGGCCCACTTTTGTAATTTTATAAGTTTATCAAGGTATGACTTACATGTATCACCCCATATAATTATACTATAATTAAGGTATGATAGAACTAAAGTACAGTAAAGCGTATGAAGTATACGATTTGGAATATAATGTTTCAATTTCTTCATGACACCAATATTTCTAGATATGGTCTTTGATATACAATCAATATGATTTTTCCACGTCAAGTTTTCATCTATTGATATACCAAGAAACTTTGTTGATGATACCCTTTCAAGTTTGGTATCATTTTATACAAAGTCAAGATCGTTCGGTGCCTTCACTGAAGTCATATAATGTGTTCCTAAAAGCATCAAATTTGTTTTGGTAGCATTAACTGATAGTTTATTGGCTTTGAACCAATAACTGACTTCTTGTAATTCTTCGTTGATTAAGTGGAGGCAGTTTGTGATATTTTTATCTGAATATAGAATAGTGGTGTCATCAGCAAATAAAATGAAATCTAAAACATTTGAAGTATTTGTGATGTCATTTACATACAATATAAAGAGAAAGGGGCCCAATATAGAACCTTGGGGTACCCCACATGAAATATCCCTTTGATCCGAAATACATTCATTGTAGGAGGCAATCCATGGGAAGTGTTTGCTGAGCTTGGTAAACTTAAAGCTGCTAAATCTGCTGGCCCAGACCAAATCCCTCCCAGGTTGCTAAAAGAATTTACGTATGAACTTAGTGTGCCCCTTACAGATATTTTAAGTTGTTCCTTTTTGGAAGGCAGAGTCCCGGATCAGTGGAAAAAGACTATAGTGGTCCCCATCCCCAAACAATTTCCGCCCACTATTGATAAACTTCGTCCAGTGTCCCTCACCTCTGTTTTTGTAAAAATTGCCGAAGGTTTTGTTACCGGGTGGGTCCTGGATGATGTTGAACACATGATTGATAAGCGACAGTATGGAAATGTGAAAGGGACTTCAACAGCTCACTACTTAGTCAGCCTAATTCATTACCTTCACCAGGGGGCCGATAAAAGTCAGAATATAGGAACGTTGGTCCTCACGGATTTTTCCAAAGCGTTTGATTTAGTCGACCACACTATCCTCATTGAAAAATTAATGATCCGCATGGGAATCCGGAGGTCCATCGTTCCTTGGATTTGTGACTTTCTCCATAACCGCCAGCAATGTGTGAGGTTTAACAATGTTCTTTTTGACTATGTGCCGCTACACGGGGGTGTTCCTCAGGGTGCAAAATTAGGCCCAATTGGCTTCCAAATACTCATTAATGAGGCTGCTGATAATTCTACTTCTATGTGCTGGAAATATGTGGATGACTTGACATTCGCGGAGAATTCTACTTGTTCACATTATCCTTCAAGCTCTTTGCAGGCTGATCTCAATGAATTTACCAAATTGTCGAAGGATAATATGCTCAAGTTGAATCCCTCCAAGTGTCAAGCACTCCAGGTTTATTTTGGTAAAAATCCCCTCCAGCCTAGCGACTTAAGAATCGGTCTCGAGCCACTGTCTTATGTCAACGAAGCAAATATTTTGGGAGTTTACCTTGAAAACAACCATAAACGGAACATACAAGTTGACAATATGTTGAAAAAAGCCAACAAAAGGTTGTTTATGTTGAGAACATTAAAGCGCTTCGGCTTTACCAGTGACGAGCTTCGTGTGGTGTACGGTGGCTATGTAAGACCGATTCTCGAGTACGCCGACGTTGTGTGGCACCCAAGTATCACTTCGAAACAATCTCGTGACATTGAATCCATCCAAAGAAGAGCATGTCACATTATTCTTGGTAATTAATATGAGTCTTACATTGATGCTTTGGGTAGCTGCCAATTTGACTCCCTGTTTGAAAGGAGGGAGAACCATTGTCGTAGGTTTGCTGAAGAGCTCCCTAAAAATGAGCGGCCTAAATATCTTCTCCCTCCTTCCAGATTTGAGTGTCATGGCCGCTCCCGGACGATAGTTAGAAAATATAGATTTATCATTCTTTTTATGAATTGGTATAACTTTTGCGATCTTTAAATTATCTGGAACAATTCCTGGTGACAATGACATGTTAAATATGATTTTCAGTGGCTTTGCAATATCATTGCTCACTTTCTTTATAATGTAATTTCCTATATTATCGTGACCGGCACTTTTATTTGAATTGTTCTATTATTTTAGGGATATCTGCCTCGACAATTGGTTTCATATACATAGAACCAGACTTGTATCACAAAGATAATCATAATAATGTTTTCCAGAATGTCGAATCTCTGCTGCAAGCTTTGGCCCTACTACATTTACAAAAAAAATCATTAAATTGATTTGGAATATCACAAGAGACGACATCAAAGATAAGTTATATTCTATGAATAAAATTTGATGGCGCTTATCCACACATTGAAACATACTGAATAAAGCCAATTTATGTGAGTGGTGTCGATGAAATGCGACATCAAAGAAGAGTTTTTACAGCGTGTATAATCTGATGGCGTGTTTCCACTCTCTTTAAACAAACTAAAGTAATTTGAATTGAAAACTGAAAGTGATCAAAACGTATTGCCTCCATTAAATATGGCTTGTGCGCAAATATTGATGTCGCAAACTTAAAGGGATTACCAATGAGATTCCAAAGTTTAGTAATGTCTATCAGATCAATTATTTGTACCAACTGAATAGTTTTATTGACATGTTCAATATAAACAACTAAATAGTTATTATTTGGGAACGATTGTACCAAATTTAGTTTTAATTAACATCTGATTCTATAGGATCAGTACAAAAGGGAAACAAGTTACACATTAAAACTACAATTTTAAAATGAACATGATTACTATTATGTTAAATTCTAAATAAATGCGTTTTTAAGATATCTTTGTTGATAAGCAAATTTATGTGAGTGGTGTCGATGAAATGCGACATCAAAGAAGAGTTTTTACAGCATGTAAAATCTGATGGCGTGTTTTCACTCTCTTTAAACAAACTAATTTGAATTGAAAACTAAAAGTGATCACAAACGTATTGCCTCACATTAAATATGGCTTGTGCGCTAATATTGATGTCGCAAACTTAAAGGAATCGATTACCAATGAGATTCCAAAGTTTAGAAATGTCTATCACATCAATTATTTGTACCAACTGAATAGTCTTATTGACATCTTCAAAATAAACAACTAAATAGTTATTATTTGGGAATGATTGTACCATATTTAGTTAAAAAAAACCGTCTGATTCTATACGATCAGTACAACAGGGAAACAAATTACACATTAAAACTACAATTTTAAAATGAACATGATTACTATTATGTTAAATTCTAAATAAATGCGTTTTTAAGATATCTTTGTTGATAACTAAAAAATAATTCTGTGGTATCAAAAATGATGTAGACATTTAGACGATTGATGTATTATAATTTGTACAAAGTTAATTTACTCTAAATGTATTATTTTTTTTTGCTTACGATCATTTTTCCTTAATGTAATCATTATGGGACAAAGGAACACCTGGTATAAAGTTGGAGAGTAACAAACTAACCCATCTTCAAAAATATAAACAGCTTACAAGCGCACATTTTGAAAAATCAATTGCATTAAATTTATCAATAAACTGAATAGCAACCCAACGAAATCTGTAGAGATTTGCATAAATTTAGTACCGACAACACTCATCTATATACGTATAGTATGATGATGAAGACGTTTAGAGAAATCCTTAGAATATTAGGCAGTTTGAAGAAACTTCATTTTTCAAAAAAAATAATTAAAGTAAAGTTGGTGCTAGAACACACTCGCGTATAAATCTTTTTCGATTTGATATTAATTTAAATAAGCATAATCATGAGCATAATGGAAAACATTCTCGAACTGTAAAAACTGTGTTTAGCGAGGAAACACTTTTCCTACACATATTTTTGCCTTCACTTTGTAAACGTATGCGGACACTAAACATCTTGTGTCATTTCATAGTGTCAATACTCTAAACACTTCCTTGTCTAAACATGTCTTTACCTTCACTAACTAAACACACTTTTTACAGTATTTAGATTACAGACAGGTTAAAGATAAAACCAGGAACCTGACACTTTATCCCCATATACTTCATAGCTTATCTGGTTACTATTTCTCAACGGTCGCTGGTTAACGTTTCTTCGCTGATCACGTGATCAGTGGCTCCAATTAACGAGAACACACAAAGAATAATTCAAATAAAGATAAATCCTGACATCGTCCTTGGTGTGTTTTACGCTTAATCGGGTACAAGGTGTGCAGCAT
This sequence comes from Ophiothrix spiculata, assembly GCA_000969725.1. Classification (NCBI taxonomy): domain Eukaryota; kingdom Metazoa; phylum Echinodermata; class Ophiuroidea; order Amphilepidida; family Ophiotrichidae; genus Ophiothrix; species Ophiothrix spiculata. The sequence continues at coordinate 2,220 of JXSR01S021743.1, read as the reverse complement.
TCTTCATCGTGTGTTCTCGTTTTTGTCCACATTTTACGTTATACGTTACGTAATTGGGGCCATGTTTTGAGCTCGGTGTCATCTCTGTTACTCTGTGATAAAACGTAGTATCAAATGGATTTGAAGAGTACGCATTTGTTAAAACTTGCAATATAATCCTTTATTTGAATAATTATATGCATGATTATTTTTTTATATTTTAATAGCAGGGGGTCATAGGCTTTTCTTCATCCACAAGTAAAGATAAACCTACCTACTTACTTACACGCTTGCGTACAGATACCGATGCTAGAGTCACGCATACGACGCGCGCTGCGTCTTCTGCAGTTTTGAAATGAAAACTTTGTTGAAAGAGTAATTTCTTTTTTATTTATTTACAAAAAAACCGCTTTTATGGTTCATGAGTTTTATCGATTATTAATGAGATAGCCCGTCATCATGATGTAAAATTTCACTTTTTCGCACACATGACAATATGTTTCGTGTTACAGGAACAGTATCGTTGGTACAAACTGGGACCATTCGTAGGTTTTATGGTCCCAGGTACAAACTTACCACTTTGATAGATTATCAAAAGCAAATAATTTTTGAGGTTAGGGACAAGATTGTACATCTCTGAATTTAGGGTTACCGGTGTAACGAGACTGAGTGACAGTGTCTACCATAACAAAGGAGTCCGGGTGGCTATGTTATTTTCCGTAGTCAAGGTTTGTATAGGTCACATACACAGTTTGTTATGGATTGTAGATTATATTGATATTAATCAGTTAGGGACGGTTCTGAGTACCCTATCGTATAGAATATTTTGCTTAGAATATTCTATGCTGACGACAAACTGACGTAGATCATCGAATAAAGTTAGACTGCGTGCCAGAAATCAGTATTTAAACCCCATTAAACTTTACCAGTCTTTCCCGGTACACACAGCCGTAACGTTTGTTTGTTACGGTTCACCGTAACATTTTCATTCCCCGTCGCTGGCGACGTCCCATGCTTAAGGTCACGTAAGGTCAGGTAATGCGTATCAAACAAATGTCTGAGATGATTATATATAGCTAACGAGATACGAAGCAAAAATAATCCCTATTCATCATCGTGTTCCACCACTACCCGGATATTATTATTATAATTACCTAACCCATTCGATCGATCAAGCACTTACTATCGTTTAGATCGCTATAATCATCTCAGCTAAATGTTACATTGGACCGTAACATTATCAAATGTTACGGCTAGACCGTAACATTGACGAATGTTACGGAATACCGTAACAATCGAATCGCCATTTTCTCTTATCTAGGGGAACTTCAATTTTTCAAAAAACAGACCCAACCTGAAAAAAAAACCAGGCTGTTAATTAACTACGTATATATATGCAAATCACATTATGAAGCATCTGTGTACAATTAAAAACTTACCTGAAAATGATTTTTTCCATGGTAAATCCACTCTAAAAGTGGTCTAATTTAACGTGGGATTCTGACCACTTTGTTGATCATTATTGATGAGCAAAACCTTCAAAGCCGACTATTTCGTTTGTGATGCTTGAGTGCATCATTGGAAGGCACTGTATCAATCTTTTTAACAAACCTTGCGTCTAACATCGCATTTCGCATCAATATGGTACTAAAAAGTGTTAACATATTAATTCGTAAAAGAGTGTATTATGTTACGGTGAACCGTAACAAACAAATGTTACGGCTGTGTGTACCGGGAAAGACTGTTAACGGAATAAATCGATAATACTGTTATGTTGATGTGATACACATCTACACTAAGGGCCGTAACTAGTCTTTCCAGGTACACACAGCCGTAACATTTGTTTGTTACGGTTCACCGTAACATTTTCATAACCTGTCGCTGGCGACTTCCCGTGATTAAGGTCACAACAAATACTTCCGTCTTTTACTGATACACGTAACAATTATTAATATTACGGTAAATGCATATCAAACACTAAATGTCACATTGGACCGTAAAATTATCAAATGTTACGGCGAGACCGTAACATTAACGAATGTTACGGAATACCGTAACAATCGAATCGCAATTTTCTCTTATCTTGAGGAACTTCAAATTTTCAACAAGCAGACCGACCCTGAAAAAAAACCAGACCCGGTAATTAACAACGTATACCCCAAACCACCCCTGTATCGCATATATGCCATAAGTCGAAGCTCTTCTTCTTATATATATTAAGAACCTAACAGTATAGCGCCA
>JXSR01S021742.1:16730-28480 GCA_000969725.1 Ophiothrix spiculata | reverse complement strand
TTCATTTGAAGCAATTTGATTCATAATTTAAAAATTACCTGAAGTGTCTACTACAAGTGTCTGATTAACAAACTGTTAAGAATCAATTAATAATCAATATCAAAATGAAGTTTTGCTATTTCATGAATGTTGGATGATCAAGCTGCTTGACTTACACAATTTCACCCACGATCCTTCTAATGTGCTTAATTAACACAACATTTTCCGTGCAATAAATGCAAAACATAACATAAAGAAAATAGAATAAGCTTGAAAACCATCCTTTAATTAAATTTGCAAGCCTTGTTAAGGTTTTCTGTCGACGTGATTAAACGTGAAAATTGAACCTGTCTGTCTCAGCCAATTTCTACAAATCAGAGCAATTTACAAAAGCGCACGCTATAAACATCTAATGAACCATTGACCTCCTTAATTACAACAGGGCATCATCATTCACTCTAACCTGCTATAGCATACTATTATAATACTACAATTCGTGATAATTTTTATTACAACTTTTTTTGTCGTTTCTAATGATTTTTTTTTATCGTACTACCGTTTGTGATTAATCAGCACTTCTCTATCCAATTAGAGTTTATGGAACAATACAAGGTCACGTTTGAATTTAAAACTGCAAAATCTGAACTCAATTTCAGCAATAATTACTCTCACTCTACAGGTTTGCTTCAAAATAATAATAGGTCTAATAAAAAAATTAAAAAAAACTCGAAACTTTCTAGTGTCTTAGAGCAAAACAACACAGCACACACCGTATACGTTAAGTGGTTACCCAGTTTTCTTATCCATAACATTTGAAAGATGTAAGACTGTAGTTAATCGATGATATATGGATTTGTATTTGGAAAAATCCCTGCAGACAAGCCAATTTATCTTGCATAACATATGTAATTTGTATCATGTAGCATTGCAGGTTCGAGCAATATGCATTTAAAGTGCACGAGATAAACGAAACGTGAGTTTATTTTTTCGTAAATATTTAAACTCCTCATTGGCACGAGGAAGAGACTATTGGATGACTGTCTCTGCGTCAAATTATCTTATACAATACATTCACATTCTGTGTCGACTGTTTACTGACTATGTTCCCCCTTAATGGAGCAATCAAAATAGGTCTGTATCCTCTTGGACATTAATCAGATCAAGATGTTCTTGTGAATATCAAAAGATGATCTCTAAGGCATGAACAGATTGATTCAGATCTAAACGAATAGGGAGTACAGTATGTGCATTGCATATGTTTTGTAAGTTGCTTCCTTTTCCCTTGGAGTAATCCTAAACTTAATAAATTAATGAGCAGACGACTAATTCTCTAGCGTAACTTAAGTCAGTATCTACTATATCAAACATATGTACATGCAATTTTCTAGCATGGGAGCGGTTTGAAGTGAAATTGCACTTTTAAAAGGAAGTATCTGCTATGATTTATAAATGCACATACTGCGTTTTTACTTTATATGGCAGAATTTCTGACATTTATTCAAACACCACTTTGACATTCGTCGTTAGATATCTAATCAGTTACGTTAAATTGTCACATGGATAAGTTAAATACACGTACCATTAAACCTTAATCAAATAGAAAATTATAATTCAACAAATTAATAATTGATCCTTAATTTTTGAACTTGTTCTTTTGTTCTTACTAGTACAATATCCAAATGTAAAAATGTTGATGATTGTCAAAATTAGTATTTTATATAACGGTTTCACACAGATCAAGTTCTTTTCACTGGATAACTCATAGCAGATTACAATATTTACATTGAATAATATGAACATACAAGAATGTATTAATCACATTTTAACTACAATTTCTAATCTTAAACTATATAAGTACATGTATCATTTTGATAATGAAGATAACGAACAAAACATAAAGAAAAAATACAAGAAACAAACAAATAAGCCAATAAACATAATAAAACAGAAACAAGAGCAAAACAAAACAAAGACAATGTCAGGATTCTTGCAAATATTTTGTGTTTTATCTAAATGCATTAGTATCCTTTTAATATTTACATTCAGTTATTGATATACACATAAACATCCATCTAGTCATGATACTTTATCATTCAGATTAAATCAGCAAATGATTAATATATTACTGAATTATTAGACTCCGCATTTTATGTATATAGTAGCGGCAACCTTCAATATGTTCAGAATTTGAGTGAATTCAGGGTTGCTCATATAGTTGGAATAAAAATATTTTTACCACATTTTTATGTAAAGGTCAATTTATGATGAACATATCTAGCAACTTATGTTGTTTTTGGTCAAATTTGATAGGTAATCTTGGTGGGTGTGAAATGGAACTCCGAATGTGATCAATTTCTTCATGTACTGGTATGGGGGCAACAACAAAAATGGGTCAAAAACGTGATTTTTAGGTCAAATTTGATTTGACCCCGCCTTTGACCCCATCGCTTCTTTACTTAAGGTGAAAGGTCATATTGAATGTTTACCTGTAGTAAAATGAGAATCAGGTGATTGAATGTCTTGGTCACGCTTGATTGCTGCAAGAGAATGCTTGGAAGCAAAGTACAAAATGATCCTCCAACGCTCCTCAATTTACAAAAATAGGGTTTTGGTGAACGTCGAATGGTCGCTGGCGGTATATGACATCTTCACAACCTTTTAAGATGTCATATACCGCTGGGAACCATTCCACGTTCACCACAATCGTATTTTTGTAAATTGGGGCCGTTGGAGGATCATTTTGTACTTTGTTTCCAAGCATTCTCTTGGCGCAATCAAGCGTGACCAAGACATTCAATCACCTGATTCTCACTCTATTACAGATAAACATTCAATATGATCACTCAACTTGAGTAAAGAAGTGACGGGGTCAAAGGCGGGGTTAAATCAAATTTGACCTAAAAATCACGTTTTTGACCCATTTTTGTTGCTGCCCCCTTACCAGTACATGAGAAAATTGATCACATTCGGAGTTCCATTTCATACCTAATACGATTACCTATCAAATCTGACCAAAAGCAACATAAGTTTCCAGATATGTTCATCAAAAATTGACGTTTACATTAAAAAGTTCTAAAAATAATTTTTATTCCAACTATATGAGCAACCGTGTATATCAGTGACGTTTTGAAACGGTTTTCAATAACGTAAAATCTTTCAAGTGGTTAGAAATAGTCTTGTTTACAGGAAATACACTTGAACTCATGACTTCGTTTACATAGGATACATAGAAATTAGGTTACGTACATAAGTACTTGATTTGAAAGGAAGATGGGCTGCGGGTTTGCCTCCATTTGTTGTCTATAAGGCCCTGTATCCATTGGATGTTCACTGGTGCCACATGCCCGCAATTATCCCTAATTGTCATGCGAAACACACAGGAAACATATGCTTTACACAAGGTCACTGATACGGTCTCTAAGCAAAATAAAGGGTAATTGTCTGCAGCGCGTGACAAATGGGCATAATTGCGGGAAAACGGCACTAGGGAACAGCCAATGGATACAGGGCCTAACACGGTATCAAGTCCATTAATCTGATATGTTTGATTATTTGTCAAATTAACTGAGGAATGAAGTTTTCTCTGACAGTTATTTAGAATTAGCAAGTTTAGTCAATGATTACTTTAATATGGGATTGTTCATTATTGGTTTAATCTTGTAAACTCTTTTTTAAAGCCTTTTTCAAGATGCTCTGTTCTTCTCTTACTAGGTGATAATAGACCAATGTTATTTTTTACATTGAATAATGGGGTACTCTTAACATTTTACATGTATATGGCTAAATGAGGTAAAACGCACTAAATATCCAATAAAAGTAGGATAATTTGTTTTCAATGCCAATGTTTTTAGAGTTAAAGACAAAGAAATGAATAAAAATGAAAAATGACTCAAAAAATGAAGAAAAATGAAAAATGGCTCATTTATACATTACGAACCATTCTAATGTTATTCTGTAAGAACGCCATTTTGCAATATCTATTATATACATCATACCCTTTCTATATAATCTATTAAAACGTTAAATTATAAATACGAATCATGCTCGACTTGCTCACATCTATATTGAAATCAAACAAGAAAACCGTATTAAATCACATTTCATTTCACGAGAAATGAACTACGAAATCAGCCCTGAAATCATATCACGTTTAAGCTAATTTGTAATGAATACAAATTGTGAAATCCAATATTTTTTCAAAAATGTCGACAAGATTACTCTTAAATTTATATAAAAAAAATGAACATACAAACGATACGTCATAGTTATAACACAGTTTTAGTGAAGTTAACCTGATTGTAAATTAAAAACGAGTACATATAGTACATGATTTACATAATCTGGGTAGATAATAAAACTTTCAAAAGTTCTTCAAGTTCAAAATGGAAGCGTCAAATGCATAAACGCTGCTTGATGATGAGGTCTATTAAGGAAATTCTAACCAAATTTCAAAATGAATTTGAATGAGAATTAAACATAATCACATGAGATTGTCAAGTCAATTAATAGCGCAGAAACAGTGTCAGATTTTGTCACCCCTTGAAAATATCGACACGTTGACGTCAGTGTTCTTTTAAAGGTGCATCGACGTATAGAATTGCGATATCTAAGTGATGCCAACATTTTTATTTAAAAATATTTGATTAATTGGATTTAAAGGTACTAGTATTCCGATACCTTAATGGATAAATTTTACATACACTTTTTCCATTTATGAATGATGGATCATCACCTATATATGTATAAAGCAATTAGCAAACCTTGAGCCATATTAAGGGGTGGCAGTGGTCCCGAAGGTGATTTTCTAAAATACACATTCTATAAACTTCATATTTGGTGAGATTATGTATATTAAGTGTAGAATTCATTTTATTACATTCTTACGTATGTCGCGTCATCCGTTGCCATGGCAACGGCGGCTATATTGGATTCTAAAGGAGAACATAGTAAAAACAGTCGACAGAGAATGTAAATGTATTACATGATTAAGACAATTAAAACGCAAAGACAGTCATCTAATACTCTCTCCCTCGTGCCATATTAGGAGTTTGAATATGAAAAAAATAAACTCACGTTTCGTTTATCTCGTGTACTTTAAATGCATATTGATCGAACCTGCAATGCAATGGTAACGCCTTGTTGGTCGGAACAAGGCGTTACCATTCTCGTACTGTTGGACCTAAGTAGTGCATTTGATACTATTGATCACAGTGTGCTACACTCAAGACTTCGAGATGTTGTTGGTCTTTCTGACATTCCGCTGAAGTGGTTTACTTCTTACTTGGCTGGTAGATCACAACGTGTGTACATTGATGGACAATTTTCTACAACTCAGTTTCTACGCCATGGAGTGCCCCAGGTGTCCGTATTAGGGCCTTTGTTATTTTCAATCTACACTCTTCCACTTGGTCACATTATCCGGAATTTTGGTTTTGCTCTGCATATTTACGCCGATGATACACAGATTTATGTGTCTATATGTCCAACTTCATCTATTAATGGTGTGAGTCTTGCTGTATCCAACATTGAAAAATGTGTTAACAAGATACAAAACTGGATGTCGCAAAACTTTCTTAAATTGAATGCAGAAAAAACTGAGGTAATTGTGTGTGGTTTTCGTGCCCAGTTGTCTAAATTCCATCTTTCATCGGTGAACATTGCTGGTACAAATGTTCAAGTGCAGACAAACGCTGTGAGGAATCTTGGTGTGATGTTTGACTGCAACATGAGTATGTGTGCTCAAGTAAACAATGTTGTTAGGTCAGCTAATTACCATCTGATCAACATAGGTCGCGCTCGTAAGATGTTGACAACTGAATCCACTAAAATGGCCATTCATGCACTTGTAACATCAAGGATTGATTATTGCAATGGTTTATTGTCCGGTATCAGCGAATCTCTTCTCAAAAGACTGGTTAATATCCAACGCACTGCAGCTCGCATTGTTACCAGAAAGCGGAAATATGATCCCATCTCTTATGACCTCGCAGAGTTGCACTGGCTACCAATCAAGCAGCGTATTGACTTTAAAATCATTGTTCTTGTTTACAAATGCCTCAATCATACAGCGCCTAGTTATCTTGTGGAACTTCTTCAAGTGTCAATATCTCATCGTCGTCTACGCTCAAGCTCAACGGCTTCGTTCAAACTCACTGAGCACAAGACAAAGCGAGTCACATTTGCTGATAGATCTTTTTCGTGTCATGGACCAAAATTGTGGAACTCATTACCAGAGCACATTAAGACAGCTTCCTCAATAGACAATTTCAAGAAACTTCTCAAGCAGTATCTCTTCAATCTAGCCTATAATCAGTAACTGTTTTTGTATTACATTATTGAACTGTTTGGTAGTGAACTATATTTTCATTCATTGTTTGGGTTTTATCAGGCGCCTTAGTGCAAATTTTGTTTTTGGTTTTGGCGCGGTATAAATGTCAGGTAGTAGTAGTAGTAGTAGTAGTAGTAGTAGTAGTAGTAGTAGTAGTAGTAGTAATGCTACATGATACAAGTTACATTATGTTATATTATGGTTATACAAGATATATTGGCTTGTCTGCAGAGAGTTTTCAAATGCAAATCCATACTGACCTGTATTATCGACTAATTACAGTCTTACATCTTTCAAATGTTATGGATACGAAATCTGGGTAACAAAATATTCAAGTAATTAAGCACTATTATGAGCATATATCTTCAACGAGACCTAATATGGCCTTGAAGTTACAGGCGTTGTGAAAAAAAAAATATAAGCTTATATGTAGTATTAAAATCTTTGTTTTTCATCAGTGAAACTGTAATTTTCTTATAAATATACGGTATTTAAGCTACATGTGAATATCAATTCACTTTCAACATTTTCACTAGTTTGATATACACAACTTTAAATGCCCATTTATATGGTTGTGATACCTTTATAGTTTGATCAGAGCAACTCAGCTAATAAGAATCAACTCAATAACTCCGCTTAGTTATATATATATTTCCAATTTACAGGGAAGCGACAACCATCACAATGTCCAAAGCTTGAGTGGATATATCAGTGACAACTTCAAAAAATTACCCAATCAACTAGATTCTTTCAATCAGTATTAGGTTAGAATCAGTATTGTTTGCAGGAAATTAAACTTAAACTCATGACTTCTTTTTCATCAGTGTACATAAAATACATAGAAAAAAGGTTATTCATAAGTACCTGATCTGAAAGAAAGATGGGATGCTATTTTCACTACATTTGCTGTCATAATAAAATAGTAACGGATTCACCAATGTAGTGCTAATTCTTCCAGCTCTACTAGGGAATGTTTTTTCACTATTGTTTATAAACCTACAAAGTTAAGTTATATTTAAATTTTGGACTTTGCATCATTGGCTCAACATTGTTAATCCTGTAACATGTTTTGCAAATTTACATGCATAATCTTTAAGGTCTCATTTTTTAAGTTGGGACCCAAACGCATTACATGTGTGTTTTAGTGAAATATAGCCTCTTCTTATATAAAACCCTCAGGATTTCCAAAAATATGCATCTTAAGTGAAGCTAATTGCATCAGCAATTTCAAAATGTGCATATAAAGTCAAGCGTACAGGGTGGCTAAGAGTTATACAGGGTGAGACAAACAAAAATATTGTCAAATTGATCGTAAATTGTTTGACATCCAGACAAAAAATAGGACTTGTATATAAAAAGTCAATGCGTTGATCATAGAGTTTAGCCTATTGCCCATCCATGCATATCAGAAAAAAGTTCATCATCAACGTTGCATACATTATACAGGGTGTTACAAATTTAGGAGTTAATTGCAGCTTTTACTAGTGTTTATATTCAGTAAAGTGTGTCCTGTGCATAAAATTTAGCACATAAGCATTGTATTTAACATTGTTTAACCTGATGAAACAAATATGAATCTCAATTTTGTTATTTGAGTAATTTTAAGATTGATTTAATTGATTAAAATCCTCCTCTTGTTAACAATTGATATAATTAATTTCAATTTTCTACCTCACGCCCCAAGACCTCATTAACATCCCCTCTATCATCTTCTTGAACTTAAACGTCCTCTTTTACCTCTTTTACCACTTCTTTGCCCTTATATCCTCCTCTCCCTCCTCTTTGATACCAATTCCTCCTCTACCTCCTCCTCCTCTACCTCCGCCACCACCCCTGGCTAACTATGTTTAACGACCCGTAGCAATTACTGATTAAATCATTTATTTTTTTATTCTTCTGGAAATGAAAGACCATTAACCAAGCTTTCAATTGAGCCCCCAAACAAGTACATTTTGGTTACCATAGTGAAAATATACTGAAAAAGAACATATATTCTAGATAATAATGTAACAAAACCACCTTTTATTGGGTCCCAACTTAAAAAATGAGACCTTAAAGTTCCTGCTAGAGTCTTCCAGTAAAGTTTGGGTGATAATACACCAATCTCAACATAAATATATATACGTTGACATATTATATTTGGATACTTTTATCGTTCTAATGATTGAATCTTGATAATTGCGATGTAAAACGCTTTCGATGTTTACCGTACGTAGGTGATTCCTTTTATCCGGTCCGTTTGCGGTGCTGCTATCCGGAAACGCATGCGTTTATTTGAATCGGTCCAAGGAGCGATTCATCTGTTTTGAATGCGTTTTGGTCGTGCAGAAACTTTTCAATCAGAGAAGATGATGAAATAGAACTGCATTGAAAACGGACGGACATAATTGAATCTCAGCTTCAACCTGATACCAATCAGCTCAATTCAATCGTGTGCTTTAAATTGTACCACTACCAGTACCCTTAGAGTGCAAAACGCACCGCAACCGCACCGAAAACGGATAATAGGAATCTGACCTAAAGGTATACAATTGTCCAACATAACTGCGCTTTTGGATTTTTTCGAGATAATATTTGTTTTTCTAAGGCTTTATTTCAGCAATTGAGATTTTATGTTATTAATAAATCAATCAATAAATAAATAAACAAATAAATAGATAAATAAATAAACAAATACATAAATAACTATGTATATATATATATAAATAATACAAAATAAATAAATAAAAAGTATCACATGCACGCAAACAAATATAAGGGATCTAGTTTTCAATTTATCATCAACAGTTTGATTTTGTTCAACATTTCAACAATTTTTCTTCTTCTTCTTCTTTTCTCTTGCTTTGTTTTCACTCCTTCCCTTTTTCGCTATCATTTTATCTTTTCCGGAAACTCCTGAAATGTCCCCCTTATTCATTTACCATATCTTTTATTTATCATATCTTTCATCTTAATCTATAAAAAGTAAAATTTCAAATAAGAATCATGCTCTACTTAATTGTAATTCAAATTTTATAACAATCAAACCAGAAAACCGTATTTAATTACATTTCATTTCACAAGTAATGAACTACGAAATCATATCACGTGTAAGCTCATATCAGTAATTTTAATAAAGATTGTGGAAGTCAATATTAAATTTCAAAAATGTCAAAACTTCATTATAATTTTCGCTCACCAATCTTAAATGCGTAAAAAGTTGAACATGCAAACTTTAAGTCATTTAGATTATAAATTTGTAATTTACATAATATTATTTAAAATCAAATTATCTGGTACTTAAAAGTTGAACCGAACAATATCTAGTGTTCTTTGAAGGTTGGTCATATTATGATAGTTTATTTATGATGCTTCGATCTTCAACTCATATATAAATTGGCGACGTTTAAGCAATACCAAAGGATTTCTATTGACTTGATTCATGAGATTTAATGTCATGAAGAGTTTGTTCTCTTACAAAGTTTGATCTCTTACGTACGTAGACATATGTGGGTAGAATGTTTTCCAGATTTTTGTTTTTCACTAGTTAAACTGCAGCCGTCTTATTCAAGCTATGCATATTTTAATAGTTTATTATACACAACTATAAATACATCTTAATATTGTTGTGATACTTTGATAGTTTTAATAGAGCCAAAGAGCTAAATATCAACTAGTCATGCATACATGACACACCAGACGGCATTGATCTACACATTTTTAAACAATCTGGTTATCTATTGCCCAATTGTGGTTCTTGTATGATCAAGGGGTCACAAGTTATGGCAATGACCTTGAAATGACTGATGATGACCTCGGGTTGACTTTCTGATCATTTTTGACCTTGAAAACCATTTTGACCTTGACTGACATGGCTATCTATTGCCCATTTTTAGTCCTTGTAGGATCAAGGGGGCACGAGTTATGACAGTGACCTTGAAATTACCATGGATGGCCTTGGGTCGACTTTTTGAACGTTTTTGGTATTTGACCTTGAAATAACATTTTGACGTCCTTGGCTGACATTGACCTTGGGTCGAGAGCTATCCGTTGACCAATTTTGGTCCTTGTATGATCAAGGGGTCACGAGTTACAGCAGTGACCTTGAAACGATCATGGATGACCTTGGGTCAACTTTTGAAAGTTTTTGGTATTTGACCTAGAAATGACAAATGGTAGTTGAAAATTCTGTCAAAAATTAAATCTGACCTTGGTTGCCCCCATTCGATCCTGGACATTTCGGCACCCCATAACTTTTGTAGAGGATGTCAAGACTATTCATATACCAAAGTTGGATGGCAATAGCTTGTAACCTTGAGGAGTTGAAATTTTTTTAGTGAAAATCGTTGACCTTGAATGACCTTGCACCCTTGTTGATCAACTCATATGAGGGGATTGGCCCATTGGTCATTGGGCCAAGTTTGGTGCAAATCCGTCCAGTCACAACGAAATTACATCATAAAACATGATTGACAGAAATAAGAAGAAAGAATCATTTTATAAAGTAGAACAAGACGGCATGTATGCCGTCTTGTAATTATTGTCTCAATAGACTCGCTGAGGAATATACATGTGTTCCAAACCCTCACAATGTCCGAAGCTTGAGTGGATATATCAATGACGCCAAATCACTTGAATCTTTCAAGAGGATTGATCGGTCTTATTTACAGGAAATTGTTTAGACTAACAAAGTTACGTTAGTTTATATTGTTTAAATCAGGAGTTATTTACTATTGTCTCCATTTTCGTTAATCCTGTAAGATGTTTGCTAATTTTAAATACCTGCTCAAGTCCCAATTTCTCAATATTACTTAGAATATATGAAAATAAAAAAACACATTTTGTAGTTTAAAAAAAGCAAAATGAAATAAATGATTCATTTAACAAACCACTCTAGTGTTATTCTATAAGAACTTCATATGTGATATTTTTTACTTACATCATATTTTTCAACGTTATATATGAAAATTCTAAATGAGAATCATGAACTGCATGCTTGTGATTCACATCTATATTAAAATCAGACAAGAAAACCATATTTAACCATATTTAACTTAACAAGAAATGAGTTTTTAAATCAAACCACACGTAAACTCATAACAGAAATCAGATAAAAAAGATTGTGAAAGTCAATATTGAATTTCAGAAATGTCAAAAAGTAATACTAAGTAATACTAAGTCCTACTAAGTACTTAGAAGTACGGAAAAAGTTGAACATGCAAGCTTTAAGGCAAAGGAATTACACATTCGTAAGTTATGCGTCCAAAAACGATCTGATATCTGTATAAGATTATACCATATAGAGAGTATCTGGTTTGCATGATCCGAGTATCTTAAAAAGTACTAAAGGGTAAACCTGGATACATTATCGCTGCTTTTTCGAAGAGACCTACCGTATTACGGATATTCTAACCAATTCTTTTAATAATAAGGATTTGAATGAAAATTAAACATTAAAAAAAAT
>JXSR01S021742.1:2737-13895 GCA_000969725.1 Ophiothrix spiculata | reverse complement strand
TACATTCTTTTGTAACCTTGAAGAACAAGACATTTAGAGCAACAGCTGAAAAATAATCCTTTTGAAGAAGAAGCACTACATTCTTTTGTAACCTTGAAGAACAAGACATTTAGAGCAACAGCTGAAAACAATCCTTTTGAAGAAGAAGCACTATCCTCATATACCTGCCTTCTTTTCAAGGTAAATCAATGAATGCCCTAAGGAAAAACTGCTCCTGACATGCACAAGAACATCTTGCTTTAGTGTCAAGAGGACACAGATCTGTTCGGACTGCTTCATTCGAGAGCTATGTATAGAATCAATAATTAGTCGCCAGAGTGCATCAATTAAAGGTCAAAAGTTGCCATTTCCCGGTAAAGTGAATACCGGGTAAATGACCAGAAAAATGTGAATCCTAACTATTTTTAAACATGAAAAGATTAATAGTTTCCACTGCCTTTGCGGGGACTCGAACCATGGATTATGGCAGGGGTAAGTCATGCATTACGAAGTGAGGGATCTACCGCTGAGCTGTCAAGGCAGCGTTGAGATCGTGAACTAAACTCTAAAACATAAACATTAGAATGCCGTATTTTTCTTTTGTTAACATAAAAATTGTAATTTTTGCCTCAATAGAATGCTCGATTTGTAAGTAAATTATGCGAATGTGTCTATCAGACAAAATGTAGATAATGTAGATACTAAAACAGGCAATTCACAGCTCAAACAGGCCGATCTCAGAGTCGTAATTCACGTCCAGTTTTTCAGGCAAAACACTACGGGTTTGTTACATTATCATTCAAAATCAACACCACATATTTATAAAATATTATTTGTAATTCAATAAGAAGTATCTGTCAAAATTTGAAACAAACATTGAATGGTTCGAACATCATTTATGAGGTTTCGGCGGCGAAAAAGGCGTCAACTTTTCGAAGAAGTCTATTGACGTCATTTTGACCTTAATAATGGACGTAAAATCACTAGTAAAGATTCATGTATAAACAAGAGACTCTATACCAAATGTACGCCAAAAAATCGTGATATTCTAATATGTGTAAGTAGGTAAAAACTTGCAGTAAAGATGACGTTCAGTCGAGCGGGACCCATTTAGGGACTGTAGCCTTAATAGCTCTTGTTCTCACCTTATTCTTTTTATAGATTATGACGTATCCTTAAACTTATGGCGAAATTTGGATATGGGTTTTGTTGCTTGATCTCGCGAGAGCCGATTTAAAAGTGGTGTCTGTTACGTCAGCCAAAATTGCACATTATTTCTAGTTTGCATGTGTGGAAGATTGCAAAGAAAAAGGCCAAAAATCAACCAAACCATGGACTATGGGCTATTTTTATGGTCAGATTTTGAGGAAAGATTTAAGAAAAATATTTAATAAAAAACAGTGACCAATCTAGGGTTTGCTTTATTTTTTTAACACTTGTTTTGAGCAACTTAGACTTATTTCAAAACACTTATTAGAGGGTGACATTATATTGTGAAGTGCATCCTAAACCTTCAGTTCGGATTGTATAAAGGTACCCAAAAAGTATAGCCTTGCCTGTTTAAACTGGCTCATACGCCAATATGGATGTTATGTCGGAAAGTTGGTTTTTAATTATTTTGGATACAAGCGCTTGAATTTTAGCTTTCATTTGAATGAGGAATATTGAATATCTAATCATCTTAAAGATTTTCAGAAAGTAAGAAAAGTAATTACAGAACCATTGACCCCTTAATTGCAACCAGGCATCATTCACTCTAATCTGTTACAAGCATACTATTATAATACTACAATTCGTGGTTATTTTATTACTGCTATTATCTTTAAGTTTGGGATTTTTCAATCATACTTCTAGTACCGTGTGAATAATCAGCACTCCTGTCTAATTTGAGTTTGTAGGACAATACAAGGTCACGTTTGAATTAAAAACTCCTAAATCTGACCTCAATTTCAGCAATATTTGCTCACACTTTTCATGATGTTTCAAAAAACTTAAATCTTTCTAGTGTTTGATAGCAAAAGGACTAAGTAAGACACACACCGCATACTTACAGTGATTACCCTGTAGTTAATCGATGATACAGGTCACTATAGATGGAAAAATTTCCTTAGATTAGAATACAAGCAGATTTGATCAATATGCATTTAAAGTGCACAAGATAAACGAATGGTGAATTTATTTTTTCGTAAATATTTGAACTCCTCATTGGTCACGAGGAAAAAAGTATTGAATGACAGCCTTTGCGTCCAATTTATACATAGTCACGCTTATAAAATACTTGCCTATCCACGAGGAAGAAAACATTAAATGACAGTGTCTGTGTCCTATTTATCATATGTAAATACTTGCCTATCTAACCTTTTGGCAAAATTGAGAACATTAATAAGTTAAACAGTCTACCCTTTGTATAATATAAAGCAAAAATAATGTGTATGTTTACATGTCTGTATATAAGTATTACGTAACCACTAAAAGTCACTTAGTCAATTTTATGAATTGAGATAGGCTGTTATTATGAAATTGATTTGACTCTATTCTAATACCCGCCGTACTTAAAAGAATGTCACATGATACATTTAAATACAAGTTCTACTTAAATTTAAACGATGACAATTTCAACAAATTCGTACCATGAAGCAATCGATTTTTGTTGTTGTTGATCTTTTGCTCTTGTACAATATCCAAATAAAAAAAATGTCGATAACGGTTTCAAATAGATCAAGTTCATTACTTGATAACTCATGGCAGTTGATGAAAAATATGCATTTGCAATATTAATGTATAAATCAAATTTGAAATACAATTTCTAATCTAAAACTAAGTACATGTATATTGATTCAAGATGGTTATAGTTAGTCTGAAATCAAAATGATAAAAATAAAAGTTGAAAAAAGAGCAAAACAAAGAAACAGAAAGAAAAACATAATATAATATAAATCATTTGAAGTTTAATCACAAGGCTTAACAGTGAGACATTTTTCCCAAGACTAAGAAATAAACTGTATGGTAATGAGTCAGTCACTGCTTTACAAGAGCCAATCACAAGCCCTACTTGAAAGTTAACCAAGCAGAAAATATTGTTAACAAGAAAATTTGACCCTTGACCAAGCAGATATTTAGGATACCAGAATCAATATCTCTATCCGCTACACTGAATTCGCATAAAGAATGGGTCAGACATAACAACAGCACCAATGTGTGTCTCGCGTGTATTAAGATATATGAGGAATGTTGGCTGGAAACATGGTTTTGAGTACTTTACTTTCAATTAGACAGCATGTGTATGCAAGACTGACCATCGGAAGGCCTGTGTTGAGGCTATGAATACCTGACAATAGTAAATGATGAACGGGGGATTGACTTGCAAAAGTTATTATATACATAATACTCTTTCAACGTAATCTATTATAACGTTGAAATATAAATAAGAACCATGCTCCACTTCCTTGTCAATCATATCTTTATTAAAATCAAACCAGAAAACCGTGTTAAACCACATTTCATTTCACGATAAATTAGCGACGAAATCAGCCCTGAAATCATATCACGTTTAAGCTAATAATATTATTTGAATAAAAATTGTGAAATCCAATATTTTTTCAGAAATGTCGACAAGTCTTTCAATCAGCACTCTCAAACTTATACGAAATAAACGTACCAACATGATGTTATAGAGATTACACAGTTTAAATTGATGTGTGTAAAATCACCTTATATTTCAGAATTGAACCAAAAGTGAAGCTTAGCTGATTGTAAATTAAAAACGAATGCATAAAATATATATTTTGCAGAATTTGCATAATCTGGGTAGATAATAAAACATTCAAAAGTACTTCAAGTTCTAAATGGAAGCGTCAAATGCATAAACGCTGCTTGATGAGAGGGCAATTTAAGGACATTCTATCCAAATTTCAAAATGGATTTGAATGGGAATTAAATATAATCACACGAGATTGTCAAGTCAATAAATAGCACAGAAACAGTGTCAGATTTTTGTCACCCCTTGAAAATATCGACACGTTGACGTCAGTGTTCTTTCAAATAAAAGTCACACTAAAAAGTACATCGAGGTATAGAATTGCGATATCTAAAACATTTAAAAATTGATTTGATTACCTGGATTTCAAGGTATTAAAGTATTCCGATCTGTAGATAAATTTTACATATACTTTTTCCATATATGAATGACGGGTCATCACCTGTATAAAGGAATCGTGAAGTTTCATTAGCATACATTGAGCCACATGCTAAAGGCAAGTATATATGAGTGAGTTTGAGTGACCCATAGAAACCTTTAGGATATTTAATGATGTTAACAAATATTACAGTAATTCAGCTCTATTTTGAACATATATCTTCAATGAAACATAATTTGGCCTTGCATTTATAGACGTTATGAAAAAATATGAGTTAACACGTGGTATCAAAATATTTATTTTTCGAAAGTAAAACTATAATTTTCTAATACATATATAATATTCACGCTATGTGTATATTAATTTCAATATTTTGAGTACATGCAGTTTAATATACACAACTAGTATACATACACAACTTTAAATACCCATTTATGTTTGTGAAACTTTAATAGTTTAATGAGAGTAAGGCAGCTAAGAATCATACTTTGTCTCAATAGATTCGCTTAGTTAAATATATTCATAATTAACAGAGAAGCGAAAAAGCAAAGATATCATTCAATGCCAACAGAGTATGAAACTTGCTAAAAGTGGAACCACGCAAATTGTATCAAAGTATCAAAACTATTATCAAGTGTGGCAGTGAGCTTGATATGCACATCCCTGGAGTAAATAAGACCAATCATTAAGATATATCGAGTGCAAGTAATTTGAAGTTTGTTAGTGTATCATCTCACATCCACCCACTTGACACAGGCAAACTTCCTGCATTCTTACCTGCTCAGAAATCACCCCCAAAATTATATCAATGAAATCGTTCGAACCACGACTCATCCTGATCGAGAATCCTGGGTTGATCAGTGGGAATGTTATTTCCAGTGTCTCTTTTGTTCAACATTTCTAACTATGTTTTTCTTCTACTAATTATTAAATTTCCTTTTCATTTTTTTTGTCCCGAAACTCTCGAAACTTCCCCTCCCTGTTGCTCAACCTGACTCTAGTTATTCTATAAGGACGCAATATTTATTATTTACCACATCTTTTATTTATCATATCTTTCTACTTAATCAATAAAAAGTTAAATTTCAAATGAGAATCATGCTCTACTTAGTTGTGAATCACATCTATATTAAAATCAAAGCAGAAAACCGTATTTAATCCCATTTCATTTCACCAGAAATGAACTACGAAATCATATCACGTGTAAGCTCATATCAGTAATTTGAATAAAGATTGTGGAAGTCAATATTAAATTTCAAAAATGTCAAAACTTCATTTTAAATTTCACTCAGCACTCTTAAATATGGAGAAAAAAAGTTGAACATGCAAACTTTAAAGTAATTGAGATGATAACCTATCTGGCATTTACAAGTTGAACCAAACAATTAAAAAATTTATTTTATAAGGTTGTTAATCAAAAAGAATAGAATATCTGATGCGCATAAGCCGGGTAGAGAGACTACCACTTGTTCAAGAGGACTCTCAAGAATTATATTCTAACCAAATTTCAAAATGGATTTGAATAACATTCAAATAAAATCACATGAAATTGACAAATCAAGTCAATTAATTGCTAACAGTTCAAATCTATGCCACCTCTTGAAAATATCGACACGTTGACGTCAGTGTTCTTTTAAAAGCAAGTCATATTAAGGTGTCTGGTCCATGATAGATCTGCCGAAAATTTCTAGTAAAAATCGGTATGAATGATATTTTATCGATGTACAACCGATTTTTAAAGATAAAAATTGGGGGTCACCGGACTCGTTTTTGCATGCGAGTCGGTTTAAAAACAACATTTTTGGAGGGGTTTTTTTTTGGGGGGGGGGGGGATTAGTACGGTGGTCTATGGGAAATGTGGCAAAAGTGACATTACTTAGTGATGATTAAAAAATTCCGCCCGGAAATTTTTGTTAACTTTTTCTCATAAAAGTTGCGCACAAGTATGTTCTCTCGAATTAAACAATAAAATTGGGGGTCACCGAACTAATTTTCCGCGCATGCGTATTGCGGCACTTACCAACTCGGAAACTAGCGCGTACTGGTACGCGTGGACGGCGCGTGGACCAGACACCTTAAAGCAATACTATAAGATTTTAATCAAAAATAGTTTTGAGTAAAAACAGCTTAAAATGAAGGTATGTGTCTATCTAAAAGCGTTTTCAAGTGTATTTTGTCAAAAACTTGTTAAAATGTAAGCACATTTACACCAACTCGTTTGAAAGGTACTGATATCTACAGTAAACCAACCCGATAAGCTTAAAAAAAATCAAAACTCATTGGTGACAAAGGGCGCATCATTTTTACACTTTATATTATTGCTTTAAAAGGTTTCGATTTTAGGGACGAATACCAAACGAATAACGTAATACTGGGTTAATAATCGATATACAGGTATTCCAATGACCGGAAAAGTGTACGATATACGTACGTTTTAGGTCTAAACGGTGATGTGCGACGGATCCCTTAAGCTTATGTGTTTATAAATCATAACTTTTTTACACTTCTGCATGACTGTGATCCTATGCACGCCTCAACCATCGACGCATCACGACACGACGTTGGTCGCCTCAACCACCCGATCCACTGTGTTCCCTAATTGATTTTCAAATATAACTTCATTAATGAAAATTATTAGAAGTTCACTTTTTATGCATAAATAGAGCATAAATAGACCTTTCATATAATACCATAATTTCCCAAATACGTAAACAAGTTTTAACAAAAACGCATGTTTCTACCATTTTTTACGATAATATGTAACAGATTCATGATATTTGACGGACGTATTTGTGACTCAAGGCCAGACCTATGTGGGTACAACTTGTTCCTGATCTTTTTCGTTAGTGAAACTGCAACCGTCTAATAATATATTCCAGCTATGCATATTTTTATAGTTTAATATTCACAAATTTAAATACCCATTCATATGGTTGTCATACTCTCATAGTTTTATTAGAGCGAAGCAGCTGAGAATCAAACAGTGTCTAAATAGACTCGCGGAGGATTATATTATACATGTATTCCAAACCCCTAAAATGTCCAAAGCTTGAGTGGATATATCAGTAACGTCTTGAAAAGGTTTCCCAATCACTTGAATCTTTCAAGAGGATGGAATCAGTCTTGTTTACAGGAAATTTGCTTGATCTCATGACTTTTTTTTTTTATATAGGATACAAAGAAAATAGGTTACTTTCATAAGTACCTGCTCAGGAAGATGGGGTGCTATTTTCACTACATTTTTCTGTCCTAATAAAACAGCAACGAACAATGTAATGCACTGAAATCCGTCTAGATTTTACTAGGAGAAACTTTTTTCCGACAGATATTTGGACTATCAAGTATAATACGTAAGTTAGTTAGGCGCTGGAGCACAAGGGGGGGGGGGGGGGGGGTACGACCACCCCTCCCCTAACGGGTTGTCGCCAATTGCCCACAAACGCAAAACAAAGTGACTCGAGGCAGTAATTGTTTTACATCCTCTGCGGTAATTTTGATAAATAGAAAAGTCGCTATTTTGAAAATAAATATCTGCATGCTAAGAAGCCTAAATTTACAGGACATGGCAGAACAACAATTTTCTTTATTCATTAGCGAAAAACTGATAAAAATCCGATATTTAGAACTTTTATAACAAACTTTTTTCACAGGGGGAAACACCTTAGGTGACGACGTAGTAGAAAATAGCTTAGTTGGACGAGGGCTAACTCAGGGATTGTTTGGATTTGGCTCAATTTTGTTAATACTGTAACATGTCTGCTATTTTACAATATATGATTCACATGTAATGCAACCATCCAAATACCGGCTCAAATTCCCAAATTTTGTATTGTCATTTTGAATTTTGAAAAGGCGAGATGAATAAATAACTCTTTTAATAGAACAAACCACCCTTGTATTATCTATTATCTATCTATTGAAAACCTTGTCTATGAAAAATGCAAATTTGTAATGAGAATCCTTCTCTGCATGCTTTTAATTCACATCTATATTAAAATCAAACTAAAAAAACATGTTAAATCACACCTCATTTCACAAGAAATGAGCTATGAAATCATATAACATGTAAACTCAATTTGAAAATTTGAAGAAAGTTTGTGGAAGTCAATATTAAATTTCAGAAATGTCAAAAAGTAATATTCTTAATTTTACTCAGCACTTGTAAGTACTGAAAAAGTTAAACATGCAAACGTAAAGTCAAAGGGATTACAAATTCGTAGTTTGTGTTTTTAAAACTATTATCTGATATCTATGTGAAAGGATAAAAACATTGTATAGACTATAGAGTATCTGATTTGCATGATCCAAGTATGTAATCAAACTTTGGAAAGTAGGCTACTACTAGTGGAAACCTGGATACATAATCAAGTCAATTAATAGCACAAAAACAGTTTCAATTTTTACACCCCTTAACACGTTGACGTCAGTGTTCTTCTAAAAGTAAGTCACGATAAAAAGGTGCATTGATCAAAATACTGGACCAAGTATAACAGATGTCCCAAAAATGGTTACACGTAGAAAAATGATCGTTTGGAAAACCTATAGTAGTTGAAGGATTCAAACTTTGAGTAACCTATGATACATATTTTGGCTAGATGTTTGTAAAATTTTAATATCACAGTATTATTTGTTTTTTGAGTTATCGAAAAAAATAGATACCTATGTCAGAAAGGTTTTTTTTTACAAAATTCATCAAAATCGTAAGCATTATTCGTTTTATGTAGTTTTAACCCTTGTTCAATCCAATGTGAACTTTAAATTGACAGGCCCAAAGTTAGGTTGCTTTATACCATAGTATAGGATAGGGTCTTTTCTTTCCATTGATACCAACATCATAAAAATCCGACAAGCTGTTACGTAATTATGACGTCATGAATTACTTCAGGTCCAAAAATCATGTCGAAATCTGATTTTGGGCAAAAATGGCCACCGATTCAAGCTTTTGCTATTTCTAAATGTCGATCGGACTGATAATGTAAACATGCCTTGTAAGTTTAAGCGTCATATCATGCAGTTAAAAATTTACACAAGTTTGCAGTTTAAACACTAACTAATTAATTAAGTTCAGAAACTGCTGTTATTTGATAAAAACTTGGACTCTGCAATGCATCGCTTACCGAAAAATGCTTGGGTGCAAATCTGCATCCTAACTGTTCATGAGTTTCTAAAATCACGAAACCATATTTTTACCGAAGTTATTTTGTGTCGAAATGTAGTTAAATTATTCTATTTTTATTAAAAAAATTTGGCCAACTGAATTAAAGAAATAATCTTACCCGTGCCATTTCGAATATGCTTATTGCGATTTCTTCAACTTTCGCGCTATAACTTAATTGACAGGTTCAATATAAACAACTCATTCTGGAATGCATGTAATACAGGTATCCCTAATTTGTATATTAGATATACTGAAAGAGAGTTCAATTATTATTATTGGAAAATTGTACCACATTTGGTTCAATATGAAATCTGATTCTACACGATCAGTTAAAAAATATAGCACATTAAAATATCACGAAACGTGTATGCTTATTAATTTGTTGAATTTTGAATAAATGCGTTTCTGACATAGGTATCTGCCTTTGTTGATAACTCAAAAACGAATAACGCTGTGATACCAAAATTTTATGAGTATCTAGAAGAGGGTTGTAATATAGTCCCTGGTGGTATAAGTGCAGGATATAAGTTCGAAAATTGTTATACACCAAACCATAGTTTTGTCTTCGGAGTCTTAATTTAATTTTGAATCACTTATCCTAATATAAACAAACATGTCGTTTTCAATAGGGTCTGCCAAAATGTCTACACAAAAACCTCATTCTGAGAATCATACACCATAATTTACCATCGATGTCTGATTAAATTTTTCGAAACCGTTGATTTATTTAACTATAGAAGAGAAATGTATTGCATTGCACAACATACATTCTAATGAAACTTTGAAGAAGACGTAATTTAGAGCATCAGCTGAAAACAATATTTTAAAGAAAAAGCATTGTCCTCATTATACCTGTATTCTTTTCAAGGTAAATCAATGAATCCCGCAATGAATGCCTTAAGGAAAAGCTACTCCTGACATGCACAAGAACATCTTGTTTAGTGTCAAGAAGACACTGATCTGTATGGACTGCTCCATTTGAGAGTTAAATATAGAATCAATAATTAGTCGCCAGAGTACATCACTTTAGCTTCACTTTAGATTATATAAATAAACTTGCTTCTCATCTTGGTGGGAGTTTTTTTCAATGCAAAGTTACACACTGTAAAAGTTTTACTCACATTAAAACTGTTATACAGTTAGGTTTAAAATCATAGTATATAATTGATAATTGCGATGTTTAAGAAATGCCATTGGTAAAACAAATTGCCAAAGTAATGATATTTACAGGATAATATCAGACAAACATATACAAAAACACATCAAAAATCTAGAAAAATCTAAATGGTGGAACAGTGATTAATTTGCATAAAACAAAATGGCTCCCAAAACAGGGGGTAAATATCAAAATTGATTAAATCGTGTTAAAAAAACATTCTATTGTGTTCCTCTAGTCACAAAGAAGCAGAAAAAGTATACTTTTATCCATCTCTGATGTGTTATTAATGAGTTATATCCAAAAACGTGAAAGGTCATATCAGGGGTCGCGTGTTATGCCCTATGGGAGAGAAGAACTTCAAAATCGTCGGATATTTTTCAAAATGGTCTCAAATTATTTCTCTTGCAAAACTATCCACACGAAGTAATATTTAGCAATGGCTCAGAGGTACTGTTGCTATGGTTACAGATCAAAGTAGGCCGGGTTTCAGATTCATTGTAATGGTAAATATGAACTTTGTTTTGCCTGATACCATAGCAACTACTGGTCTAGACTCCTGATATGATCTTTCACATAATTGGATATAACTCACTAACCATACTTTGGAGATAGGTAAAAGTATTTATTTATTTATTTATTTATTTGAACAAACGCTTTTACATCAGCGGCACACGTCATGAGGACGGTGCGTTCATAAAATACATTGAACAACAAAACAATAGTACA
>JXSR01S021741.1:34293-44820 GCA_000969725.1 Ophiothrix spiculata | reverse complement strand
CGGTCAGGATTCTTTTTTTTTTTACTTTTCCTGAAGGAGATTTTGACCTTTAAAATCGCTAAAAACAATGTAATGTTAAAGTTATATGATATGACAAAACAAGATCAAAGAGCAATAAACCGAGCAAAAACAAAATATTATACTAATCGAGTGAGACATCTTCAACAGGTGGATCCACAAAAGTGGCATCAAAATGTCAAATTAATGACAAAGAACAACAACCTGCAGTTAGCATTCCCATCCACGGTGTCAAGGATGATTACCATGCAGGGATAGCCAATGCTATAAATAACAGATTTGTGTCTGTCTCAGACCATTTAAGCCCGCTTGATATCACAAAATTAGAAGTTAAATCTGCCTGCACCCACACCACCGCCCACTTTGCACCCGTGGGATGTGTATGCTGAACTCTGGAAAATTAAACCATAAGGCATGTGGACCTGATGGAGTATCCCTCGTCTTGTGAAAGAATTCGCCTATGAATTTAGCCTCCCTCTCACTGATTTGCTCAATTGTTCTTTCTCTGAAGGTGTAGTTCCCAAACAATGGAAGAGGGCTGTAGTTGTTCCTATACCCAAGACCCAGCCTCCTAAGGAAGACAAACTGCGCCCAGTCTCCCTAACAGATTGTTTCGCAAAAGTTAGTGAAAGTTTCATAACTAACTGGGTGCTTGAAGATGTCTCTGATAAAATTGACACTCGGCAATTCGGGAATGTTAAAGGCGTATCTACCTCACACTATCTTATCTGTATGCTTCATTTTCTTCATTCAGGTGCTGATGTAATCAACAATGTTGGTACAGTGGTCCTCACTGACTTCTCCAAAGCATTCGATATGGTAGACCATACTCTCATGATTGAAAAGTTTATTCGCTTGGGAGTCAGGGGGGGGGGGCATTGTACATGGGTGTGTGATTTCATCAGTGACCGTCTTCAATGTGTCCGATATAAAAACTCGCTCTCAGATTACAAATTTCTCAAAGGAGGATTACCTCAGGGAACAAAAGTGGGACCTCTTGGGTTTCAAGCCATTGGATTATTAATAATGCTGCTTCAAATATTCCTCCCAATTCAAAGTGTTGGATATATGTCGATGACTTGACACTTGCTGAGAATCGTTCATGCAGTAAGTCCAGTAAGCTCCAAGAGGTTTTAGACGATTTTTCAAAATGGACCTCTGAAACCAAATTGAGTTTGAATCCCAGCAAGTGTCAAGCCATGCAGATATGTTTCAAAAGTGAAGAACCTTCACAAACTTTTTTGAAGATTAATGGTGTTGAATTAGAATATTGTGAAAGAAGCCAAAAATCTTGGTTTGTGAATACAAAATGATCTGTAATGGGACAAAAATATAACTGAAATAACTAAAAAGGCTAATCAGAGACTGTACATGCTTCGGATGTTGAAAAAGATTGGTTTTAATTCAGAAGAGCTTACAACAGTTTACAAGGGCTATGTTAGACCTCTTTTAGAATATGGTGATGCAACCTGGCATTCTTCTCTCACTGTTGGTCAAGCCAAAACTCTTGAGCAATTACAAAGAAGAGCATGCAGGACAATCCTGAATGAATTTTTCATCTTATTTGGAAGCATTGCTGGATTGTGGTCTGTGCTCTCTCCATGATAGGAGAGTGGATCATTGTTAAGAGGTTAGCTGAAGGGCTTTCTTGTAGCAATAGAACTAATGATATGTTCCCTCCAGTCAGGAGTGAAGTCCATGGTCGCAATCTTCGCAATGCAAACAAATTGTACCAACCTTTCGCTAGACCTTCGCGCTTTCATAACTGCCCCATCCCTTTTTTGTCAATTTATTGAATAAACAGTCTTAAACATTCTTTTTTTTTAAGGCGCCTCTGGATCAATTTTTACCCACAGGATTGCCCTGTCATGCATATTTATATTTTAATTGGAACCAGTTTTCCCTTTTTAAAAAATGTTTTCAAATATACATGCTTCAGTATTTTTATTCTGGGTCATTTTTAATCCATGTGCAATATTAACGGAAATTATCCCCACCTTTTATCATCATTTTTATTTTATATTTTTGTTTTATTGGTGTATGTAAAACTATTTGTACTATGGTATTGTTGTTTTAATTATACTTACTATATTAATTTTGTAATTGTATCATATAATTCAGCCTGCGGGCTGCCATTTGATAGAATAAAATACACTTGAAAAAGAAAATGTGAATCATTTATTAGTTATTTCTGACAGGACACCAAAGGTTTGTTAATTTAACAGTAAGTTTAATAAAAAAAATTGTAAAAAAAAAGGAAAAAAATCCCGACCCGAGTTTTGCCAGATATAGGGTCAGTAGGAAATGGGTAACACAACATTTTTTTTTCAAGGCACTTCAAATTTCTTTTTCAAATTTCGTTTCTAATGCACTTCAACTAAGACGATGTTGGGCATGCCTCCGCACCACCAAATTCCATCTGGTATTACGGTAATACGTGCAATCGATTTTATTATTTACGTGCCCGTGATTATTCAATAAATAGAAACTGAAAGATAGCACCTTCATTGATTAAATTTAAGTTACTTTGCTTGTACTCCAACAGATTTTACATAAAGTTGATCACTATATGGGAGCACTTATGTTTCATTATTTTTTGAGGAAATGTAAAAATAAGATAAAAAGCCACGTAAAATGTATCATAAAATGTTATGCCTTAGAATTAGTCTGGTGAGTGTATTGGACAAGATGTAATAATACACAAATAATACACACCATTTATAGAGCGCCTTATACGACTGTTTCAAAGCGCTGATATGCCTATTATTACGCTGCCGTCAGGAAACCGTCACAATCATTTCGCATTCACCTAGGAGTCGCTGGCCAAGCGCGCACCCTATCTGCACTTAGATTGTAATGTTTCCCATAACAGCTTCCCAATATCGCTCGGGTAGACGAAGCAATGAGGATTAAATGCCTTGCCCAAGGACATAACCCGTTGGCCGTAGCAGGCTCGAACTCACGACCTTCTGATTTGGAGTCCTGCGCTATTCCACTAGACCACACGAGCTCCAACAAAATGTAACCCATAGCTCAATCAAATAAATTGTATACCATTGACCAAAGATTCTTTCCTGCTTACATGTAAGCCTGTCTGTTTTTTTTTTCAGATTTTACATGATGTAGATTTGGAGAAAAGACTCGAAAGGAATAATACTATCCACATCTCAAAATAACAACCAACTCAAGATGACTTCAAATATTATGAACAGACAGACTGTGATAGAAGCTATGTTTAAGCAGTATGATACAGATGGCACAGGGGAGTTGACTCCGGCACAGTTACAAACTCTTCATGCAAGTCTCAGACAAGGAGGGATTAGTTTGCCCCAGGTAAGGACAGACTGTGATAGAAGCTAGTATGATACAGATGGCACAGGGGAGTTGACTCAGGCACAGTTACAAACTCTTCATGCCAGTACGTCTCAGACAAGGAGGGATTAGTTTGCCCCAGGTAAGGACAGACTGTGATAGAAGCTATGTTTAAGCAGTATGATACAGATGGCACAGGGGAGTTGACTCTGGCACAGTTGCAAACTCTGCATGCAAGTCTCAGACAAGGAGGGATTAGTTTGCCCCAGGTAATGACAGACTGTGATAGAGGCTATGTTTAAGCAGTATGATACAGATGGCACAGGGGAGTTGACTCTGGCACAGTTACAAACTCTTCATGCAAGTGTCAGACAAGGAGGGATTAGTTTACCCCAGGTAAGGACAGACTGTGATAGAGGCTATGTTTAAGCAGTATGATACAGATGGCACAGGGGAGTTGACTCCGGCACAGGTACAAACTCTTCATGCAAGTCTCAGACAAGGAGGGATTAGTTTGCCTCAGGTAAAAACGAAGGATGTTCAATAAGTTTACAGTATGGTAGTCAAGGAGGTTAATAGCTAGATGCAGTTTACATTAGGCTGTGATCACATAGAAGTATACGGTATTCTCTATACGCTATTCGATGGCTATACCGTATTGTTTCTAATAAACGCCCAGTCTCTATTAAACGCCCACCCCAAAAAATTTCAAAGAGAAGTGTTAAAAACTTCGTTTTCGTGTATCATTAAGCTTTAACCAACAATCGCTAGTAACAGGAAACGGTACCAATGAGGTCGCGATCCCGGAAATGATGAAAAATTGTCAGTACTTTCGGTTTATCAAGGGCCATATAACAGTAAGTTGCTGTAATTGTTAAGTTTACTTAGCGATTTTGTGCAAATTTTGATGTTGAAAATTGGTCTCTAATAATCGCCCACCCTTCAAGAAATGTTGCCGCCCATGGGCTTTTATTAGAAACAATACGGTATGTTACACAGGC
The DNA here is from genome assembly GCA_000969725.1 of Ophiothrix spiculata. Lineage (NCBI taxonomy): Eukaryota > Metazoa > Echinodermata > Ophiuroidea > Amphilepidida > Ophiotrichidae > Ophiothrix > Ophiothrix spiculata. The sequence goes on along the minus strand of JXSR01S021741.1, from coordinate 40,489 downwards.
ACGGCGAACTATACAATTTTTTCGAATAGTGTCCTCTTATGTGACCCGTTGTGAAATGTTAGATTGAATCTATACGCGAATAGTAGAGTTCTATGCGACCGCAGCCTTAGTGTAGTTTGACTTGATTAATAAATATATGAATGGATTGAGTGGATTTTTATGAACCTTAAAGGGGTAATTCTATTCATCGATCCTCAAGGTCACCTATCAAAATTGAGTTTTTTTTGGCCAAAAATAACCATTGACTGGTTTAAAATACAAACCCCAAACCATGTATTCGAATGTGCTTGCAGGCTCGCAAAATAATATCATGGACAACACATCAATGGTTTATGCTGGTAAAATATCTGTGGTCAAGGCTTTAGATCTCAAATACATCTTTGACTTATGCTGTATTTAATACTCTTAAAGGGACTAGCATAGATTCAAATTGGAATCTAGGCTGGGGGCCATATTCATAAAACACACTTAAGTGCAACTTTTTTAAGAGTTTCCCTTATATCTGCTGAATTTAAAGACAAACTCGTAGAGTTGCACTTAAATGAACAAATATTTAAGGGAATCCCTTAACTCTTATAATTTTAAGGGCAACCTTTAAGGGGACATTGGAGCACCCTTAAGAGTTGCCCTTAAGTCACATGGGTATTCTATAGCATATTTTTTACATAATTTGCTATTTAATGGAATAAAACACTTCAAGTGTGACTTAAGAAAGTCAGTTTAATACTTGGTTATAATATTTACAAATTATAGTTCACATTTTTGCACTTAAAATTACATTTAAAAAGAACAAAAATGACACACTGTAATAAAGCAGAAATTTAGCTTTAAAGTTAAGGGAATCACTTAAGAGTAAGTGAAACAAAAGTGTTTCACTTAGACTTAACACTTAAGTGTAAAAGTTGCACTTAAGTGTAAGGGAGTTTTATGAATACGACCCCATACCCTCTCATTTTCTCCCATCCGTATTATTCTTTAAGGTGGTTGCTTCAATGAAGTATAGCTGTCTGTGTGATGACACATGCGAGGAGAGCGAGTTGTTTGACGTCCTCCAAGAGATGGACCGCAGATACTTTTTGGTTCAAGATTTCAGATGGGAATTTGCCATGCTGGATAGGCTACAATCGGATTTTATCAAGGAGGAACAGGCTAGGTAAGGGTTGTGTAGACGGGTGTGTGGAGTGGGTGTGTGAGGAGAGTATTTTATTTGACGTCCTTCAAGAAGTGGATCGCAGATACTTCCTAGTTCAGGATTTCAGATGAGAGTTTGCCATGCTAGATAGGCTACAAGTGGATTTTATCACGGAGAATCAGGCTAGGTTAGGGTTGTGTAGACGGGTGTTTGGAGTGTGTGTGTGGTTGTCATGATGCATGTGAAGAGAGTATGTTATTTGATGTACTCCAAGAGATGGACCGCAGATACTTTCTGGTTCAAGATTTCAGATGGGAGTTTGCTATGCTAGATAGGCTGCAGGCAGATTATATCTCGGAGGATCAGGCTAGGTATGGGTTGTGTAGAGGGGTGTGTGGAGTGGGTGTGTGAGGAGAGTATGTTATTTGACGTCCTCCAAGAAATGGATCGCAGATACTTCCTAGTTCAGGATTTCAGATGGGAGTTTGCCATGTTGGATAGACTACAATCGGATTTTATCACGGAGGAACAGGCTAGGTAAGGGTTGCAGAGGGTGTGTGGGAGTGGGTTTGATGCCACATGTGAGAGCGAATTATTTGATATCCTCACAGAGATGGATCGCAGATACTTTCTGGTTCAAGATTTCAGATGAGAATTTGCCAAGCTAGATAGGCTGCAGGCAGATTATATCTCGGAGGAACAGGCTAGGTAAGGTTGTGTAGACGGGTGTGTGGAGTGGGTGTGTGAGGAGAGCGAGTTGTTTGATGTCCTACATGATGTCCTACATGGACCGCAGATACTTTTTGGTTCAAGATTTCAGATGGGAATTTGCTATGCTAGATAGGCTACAAGCGGATTTTATCACAGAGGAACAGGCTAGGTAAGGGTTGTGTAGATGGGGTGTGTAGGGGAAGTGTGTGGGTGTGATGATGTACTCCAAGAGATGGATCATATTACTTCTAGTTCAAGATTTTAGATGGGAAGTTGCCATGCATGGTGTGTGTGTATGTGTGGGTCTGATGTTCAAGAGATGATTGCTGATACTTTTTTTTTCAGATGGGAGTTTGCCATGTTCAACAGGGGTACATGGATAGGAAGAGATTTATCTAGAATTTGCATAAAAGGGTTTTATTTTTAGCTCCAGTTGGCATCACCATTTTCCCAAATTCTAGGTTTGTTTTAAGCTATCACGACATTAAGAATTTGTTTGACCTCAAACTCACTTTAAAAGAGTCAGATTTTGAATTAGATAATTAATGAAGGCATCAACTAATATGTTAATTATTTTGAATGATGATTCATGAATCAACTGCTTAGGGCTAGGACATATGTGGTATTTTGCTTATATGTCATAGCTCTACACCTAGAGTAACATATCAACCACATCATCAATTTGCACCATTTTTTGACTCTTAAAGAGCATTTAATATGAAAAGCCAAAAAGATCTGTAAAAATCACAAGCCCTTGTCTTTATACCATTTAATAACAATTAAATTTCCACTGTCTCAATTATTTCATCAGGTTTCTTTTTGAAGTAGTCCATGGTGACTTGTTTTCCAAAAGAAGATGGGAGCGATTCTTGAAATCCCGAGCCGTGCCCGGAAGCGGAGTAACGTTTGCTGAGATAGAAGTAGACCTGTGTAATATACCAAGCAGAGAAGAGTTGGCTATGGAAAGATTGGAAGAGGAAAAGGAACGGGAAGGTGAGTTATATTTAGGTTGTGTTTCCAGATGAGTTTTTCTAATAACTAATATCAGTTCTGCAGAATTCACAATTCGTTACACATCTGAATTTGGATACCCACGTACATTTTGTATCCAAATTGTGGTACCATATCAGAATTAGGATATGGAGGGGTATCCGAATTCTGATACGCCTGTTGTGGCGCAGGAAACAAATCGATAGCGCAAGCTGGCAAGTACATGTAGAACATCTTTCTTGCATTTATGATAAATGTATATGAGGACATGTCATTTCCATCTGTGCAATTCCAGCGGGACAGTTTCGAAACATGTTCTGATAGCTCCTTATCACAGAAGGCAAAATAATTTGGCCAAAACGTTCTTAGAATTTAGATGACAAATGATGATAATTGTTATTGACTTTTATACATACCAGTATGGTGCGCGGCAAAGCTGAATATTAATTTCAGCTGATATCCCTTTTCAGCTGTTTTTAGAGGTATCAGTATCTAAATATAGATACGTATCCAAATTGTGAGTTCCGCCGAACTGATATTGAAATCATTAAATTTCCTACAATTCATGAAATTTTGAATACAACAAATTCGTGGAGTAAACAAGTATATGACCTGGCGTAGTACGAAAGACTTTCTTTTCACGTGATCACCGTATCAAACAACCAATTAAGACACGCGCAGTGCATTTTCGTTATCAATGCATAGTCACACACGCTCTCATCATATGCGCACTGCAGATTAAATTTGTAGGAAATTGAATGATTTTGATAATAATAATGGGGAACATTACAATCTAAGTGCAGATAGGATGCGCGCCTGGCCAGTGACAACTAGTTAATGTAAAATGATTGTGACGGTTTCCTGACGGCAGCGTAATAATAATTGGCGACAGCTCTTTGCATACATAGTTAAAAAGCGCTATAAAAATCCGATTATTATTATTATAATAGTGTACTTTTAAGTGTTCATACTATGCCTGTTGTACCTTATAATAGTCCTGGGTCGGACCCAGGTTAATATCAAGTGTGAACAGAAAACAATCTAAAAAAATTGACCCCGATTGATTATTTGGGCCTATGGCCTTTCACGCATTTTTTACTGCATGTTGATGATAATGAGCCCCCACCCCTTTTCCTCAAAGTTTCATTTAGACAATAGACAATAATAAATAACTGCATACTATCTTTTTTTGAGGCCATTGTGTGAATTCTGAGGTGATTGTTTTGGACTGAGGTATTTTTCTGAGGGAGCGCAGTGTGTGTGTGGGGTGCATACGCGGGCTTGATTGGCGTTTTATGAGAAAGTGCATTCAGCGCTATGACATCACATATGCGGGTCATTATAAGAAGTTATTGTTACCTGATAATGACCGCGCAGTTGTTTGCATAAGGCAAAAAAAAAAGGTTTTTCTCAAAGCTGACACCCGCATTTGTAAAATCGGGTGATTTTGAAAAAACAGTAATGCAGAGATTTTTTTTTTTTTTTTCCCCAAAAAAATCAGAAAATTTGTTTTTTTTCTCACCCAAAACGAATTCATATTTCAACTTCGATACGTCCAAAATCTTGCGGCAAGCTCGTATGAGAAAGATTGCAACTGCAGCTCATCATCTATTCATCCTTTGCAGAAATTGTGTTCTTGTGTTGAAATTGAGTGTGCATTACTACAACTTTTACTACAGTAAACTTTAACAGGCTCGCTTGTTTTTATCATAGACTTTGTGTTGTATTTATTGTATATTTTGTGAAGAACAAACCCCCTGCTTGTTGTTGATTTGCTTGCGTGATGGGATACGATACTTGTGACAGTCAGTAATTTTTGGTGACCGAATATAGTTTGGAATCTTGAAAAAAAACCCATTTTGCATTACTTTTCAAATCACTCTATCAGCTTTGAGACAAACTTTTTTTTTTGGCCTAAAAAAGAAATAATCTTAAAAGATTGGATCACGCAGGTTATTAATGCTATATACAGCTTGTCCCAATATTAATGCAACGAGCAAATAAAAAATATTAAAAAATAGTTGCCAAAAGATTAAATCATAGTATGTATGTTTTTCAAAAGTGAAGTAATTACTCTACAACATGCTCTTTATCCTGTTTCATTTTACCACTCCAGTCCAAAGATATGAAGAATTTAAGAAAGCCCTCTAAATCTACTTTGGTCCGATTTGTAAGTGTAGACTTCCAGCTAAAGAAATGCAAACTTGAAATGAAGAGAATTCTGCCATCAACTGGAAGACAATCAATCCAAACCAATCTTACCTGATCTGTACCTAACATTAAGTGATATTTTAAGTTCATTTTTGTCTCGCCTGAAAAATTTTCAGAAGAGACATAGCATTCCTATTTTCTGTCCGCCGTCAACAAATTTTGTCCGGAGCAAATCTCGGAAACCGCATGCCCTACGTTAATGATATTTGGCGACTGGGTAGACCCAGCGCTGAACTGGATCCAGCAACAATTTCATCGCAGAATATGCTAATTAAGTACCTAATTTGCATAATTTATGCATAAAATGCTTTAAATGGCATATTTTACAAACCGTGCACCCTTCATTCATGAAATGAAAATTGGTGGGTAGGTGAGGATAGAGCTGCGCTTGTGCCAGCTGCAATGTAAGCGCAAAATATGCAAATAAAGTACCTAATTTGCATAATTTATGCATAAAATGTTTCTTATTTTTCAACTTTGTCCAATTTCAAAGGTTAAGGTGTCAAATTGTTCGTCTTGGACCAGTGATCAAAAGTGTCAAAGGTGACCCTGTCGTCCGACCACTCCCTTGGGGTCAAAGGTCAAATTTTCAACTTTGTGCAATTTCAAAAGTTAAGGTGTCAAATTGTTTGTCTTGGACCACCAATCAAAAGTGTCAATATTGACCCTGTCGTCCGACCACTCCCTTGGGGTCAAAGGTCAAAAGAAAGGTCAAATTTTCAACTTTGTCCTATTTCAAAGGTGAGGTGTCAAATTGTTCGTCTTGGATAGGTATGTTCATAAAATTTAGAAAATTGAAATATATTGAAGTGGATTTAAATTAAAGGTGGCAAAATTTGCAACAAAGTGGTGGTTCAACCAACTTTCTAGGTTAAGTACTTTTAAAGTTAGAGCAAAAAGAAAATATTCTAGAATTGCCAAAAACCGTATGATCTGGGTCAGATTTTACCATGGTAAGTCTGCAGAATTCAGCAGACTTCTTAAGTATGTAAGTCAATGGGGAAAATTTTTCATTTCAATTTTTATCCCTTTTAAATCCTGTTACTAAATGAAATGAATACAGGGCTGTGTTTGGAAATGGCCAATAAACAACATCTACTCAACTAGAAATCATGAAAGTGACGCTCATTTAAGCTAAAATGGTATACAATT
>JXSR01S021741.1:6360-27935 GCA_000969725.1 Ophiothrix spiculata | reverse complement strand
AGCGAGAGCTGGAGATCATTGAAGTACAGCAAGCGTTGGAGGCACAACGAGAACTGGAGAAGGCAGCTAAAGAGCTGGAGGAACAGGAGAAGAAAGAGATGGAACAGGCTAAGAATGTTGAGGAAGAAGCAGAGGTTAGTCAAGATGAATTTGCAGGGTTAGAATTTCGTCGCAGGTGTCGAGAACCAAACTTGGCTCTTGCAAAAGAACTTTGCGAGAACCACTGGTTCCCGTAAAATGTCCCTTGCAATTGTCAATCTTAAGTTTTTTAGTACTGTGAAAATGCACCTCTTTCAACGTTAAAGATGTGATGACGTTAAATTCTAAATTATATTTTCCAGAAATCCTAATTAGTTTCCACCCATGCAAAATTGACAAATCAGGAAACACAATTCATTTGTATGTTTTCATTTGTCAGCTGGGAGAATTATTAATTGACCTACACATTTACATATATGTACCAAGAAAGTGTGCGTTCATATTAACAATGTGTTTATCTTCATATGATAGTCAAAAAAGGAACTATTTATTTGGAATTTAAGACACAACAAATGTTTGGTAAACTTTATTAAAAAATTTTATTTTCACATTTCAATGACACTTTTGCTGTTGGTTGTTAACGTGAACCTCTGCAAGAACCGGTTCTCGGGTTCTCGCCAAAATTCTAGGCCTGAATTTGAAATAAAAAAACACTGTATAGATTGTGCTGATCTTCAGTTTTCAGAGTTAGTTTTAGACTTTTTGCAATATCTTTCATAACATAGATTTTTTATGCTGTTAGATAAATAAATACATTATAGTGCACTGCTGAGTTTGTTATTCCCCATTGCCCCAGCACAAATGCCTAGTCACCTTGTCCAATTAAATTTCAAGCACACTAAACTTTGGCTCTACCTGGATTTGAACTCAGGATCTCCTGCAATCTTGGAATCGATGACTGCTGACAGGTTCATGTTCCAACCTTAAACTTTTGTACCTTTGATTTCAACATTTCACTGGTAATAAAGCATCCAATATTTAGTCCACTACCCACTAAGTTACCATTTTCAATGCCTTGAAGGACATGAATATTCCTTAAGGGCATCACTGTGTCCTTCACAACCCTCAAAGTAGATCACATAGTAGTGGGTGGGCTAAATATTGGATGATTTATTACCAGTGAAATGTCAAAATCAGCGGTACAAAAGTTTAGGCAAGGAACATGAAATGTCCACACACAATATATTGGGTATACATTGGGTATGGGGTAGGGACGTTTGTGTAGGGTTGGGGAAATTACATACACATGGTCCCTCAACACACTGGAATGGAAGCAAGAGCAAAATTATAGAAAGTTTAGTTAGAATTGGGGCATTCCGTTTGCCCAAGAACTGTTAAATCAAAGGCATTGCACATGTTATTTAAGAGCTGCTAAATATTGCGTTAATCATTTAACATTTTGTTTCCATGTTAACAGGCTGCAAAAGTAAGAGAAAAAGAAGCGGAAGAAGAAGCAAAGAAAGCCAGAGAAGCTTTAAAGAATGCAAGTGACGCAGCATCAAAGCGGGCTGCAGAGGAAGCAGAGAAAGCTGCTACTGAAAAGGCTAAACGTAAGTCACATCCTAGGCCACTATTTTTGTGACCAAGTATACTTTAAGTCCCATCCAAAACTTTAGGATTAGTAGGGTTAAGGTATGTTTAGGGTTAGGGTCGGGTCATGGTTAGTGAGTTTGGGTTGGGTCATGGTTTAGTGAGTTATGATCAGGTCTAGGTTAGGGTCAGATTTTTGTATATATATTATATGTGATGACTCACACCGAAAGGGGGGACTTTGGTTCCGACATCAAAATTGAGTTTTTGGCATCATGAGAAAGCTTAGAGTTTCACAAGTAATTTGGTACCTCAAACATTTTGATACAACAATCCGTTCCGCTATATGGCTATTTTAGTAAGAGCGTGTTGACTACTTTTCAAAAATAGCAATAGGAGAAAACAGGCTTTAAAGTTTGGGTTTGTGAAACCATCAATTTTATTGATTACTATTCAACTATACACAAAATCTCCTTAGCAACGGGTACTTAGGAGCACTCAATCATCATCAAATTTGACACAGACATTGTCAAGATACATATCTTTAATTCAGTTACAAAAATATGGCAAATTAGGCGTATTTTTAATTAATATGGATGTTTTTTCTTCTGATCACAAAATTGCTAAAATGAGATTGACACTGTGTCAGAAAAAGGCCCAAAATCATCTTTTTTCGCAATTTTATAGAAAACGGCTTGGTAGGAAGATTTTAAATTTTTAAAACTTTGAAGATTCATAATATCACAAAATCTCAAATTCACCCCCAGACGAAAATTTTACCACTTCTCATCTTCACAGCCTGATATCTCAGTCTGCAGATCGTCGCAAAGTCCCCTTTTTCGGTGTGAGTCATCACATATTTGAAAAAGTATACTTTTTCCATGTAATCTATGCTAAACACAAAACGTGTGATTATTGAGATTTGGGAAAATATAGTTTTCTGGGCATGCAACACTGTATTTTGATCATCACTAAATAGGCAGGAATTTAGGTTTTTCTTATTCCGCAAGCAAAGGTGTTCACCTTTACACGTGCGCCATAGATAACATGCTCGAGTCACACGCATGACGTGCACTGTATCTGCTGCTATTGCGCTAGTTGTGTTCATCTACGTTCACGCTTTTCTGTATCAATTCACGTTGTGAATAGGCTTTTGTGTTGACCAAAGTATGAAGAAAATGGTTTCATATCCATTAAAGGTCCACAATATTGGCAATTAGAAATGCTTATAGAAATAATCTAATAACATTTTGCTGTCGAATGTTTGTAGATTGTCACTTAATAGAGCACTTTTGGATTTATCCGATTAGGAAAATGTCCAGAGGTCCGTTTCATAAAGATTAAATCAAGCATACGTTTGATTGAATCAGGCGTACGTGTGATTTCAAACGTAAATTTTTATTGTATCAAGTTATTTTACGCTTGATAAATCAAACGTACGCTTGATTCAAATCTTTATGAAACGGGCCCCTTCAAGAATGATTAGGGCTATCATCAATCTTCTGTTACGTTAAAATTAGATGTAAGATACCCATAAAATAAGTCAAGTGCGGGAGATAGAGATTTTGTATAATTTCAATGGGGCACTTAAAGGGACTGGCCTAGATTCATCCCACTAATTTTTTACCTACATATTTTTTACATGAATCGGTAGGACGTGTTTGTAGTATTATAACCTACAAGTATCAATCAATATTGGTTAAAACTGGTCAACAACACTTACTTTTTATGACGTATAAACCTACAAGTAGTTTTCCATGATTTTGAGGAATATTGGAGAAAATTGCAATTCTTTACCTGCTGTAATTTTTTTCGCCGGCGAAAAAAAAGATGTGAAAACAGTGTTTCTAGTTTCAAAATTCGAAAAAGATTTTGTTTCTACACATGTGATGGGTAAACAAATTATTTTTGATGAAATTGTTTCTCTTTTAATATGTAATTATCTCTAAGAGCTTTGTTTGATTTTTTATCTGAAAAATCCAGATCTGAGGTAAAAATTTAGGATTCAAAAAACACAAGAAAGTCACACCACCATCAAAGAATGATATATTACAAATTAGTAATCTCTCAATTTGAGCCATTTCTGTGTAAATTGTTGTACTTTTTTTGGATGTTACTACACTTTTAAGATTTATTTAGAGCATTTCCATAAGTTTTTAATTCTAAGTGGAGTCTAGGCTAGTCCCTTTAATCAGTGTTACAAAACACTTATCTTTTTGAACTTTAACATGTCGTATTTTCACAAATTTGTTTTTATTCCAGGTGAACGAAATGAGAGAATACGAAAGGACCTTAAGGTTGCAATCAAAAAGAAGGATTATAATCTCCTTACCAAGTCGGTGTCCGAATTCAAGAAGGCCAAATTGGCAGATACAGAGGGCGATCTAGCAAAGGCTGAACATCTACTGAAACGATTCAAGGCTAAAGAAAGTAAGTATTGAATTGGTGTTTATTTTAGTTCTTGAGAAAATAAGGTGTTGGAGCACAATTAGTCAAAATTTTGTGCGGCCGGCCGCAACCTTGCCACAGCCTTCATTTTACAAGATGGCAACCGTAGGCTTGATCATACACCTCTAAATAATTTAAAAACATGTGATGAATATTTTACAATAAATGAGGTGAACAATCAAGCCTTCGGTTGCCATTTTGGAAAGTCAAGACTGTGGCCAGGTTGCGGCCGGCCAAACAAGGTTGTGACTTAATTGTGCTCCAACGCCTATAACTGCCAAGGTGCATTTATAGTGTAGATAAGTTGTCATTTGGGCAAGCCGGTTACATTGTTAGTAAAAACGCAATACGCAGTACACTCCCCAGTGTCAAAAGTGTTTGCGCACAAAACCTTTAACCAGCCATATCTCGCTCGAGAACTGTTCATCATTTGCGTAATTTTTTTCGGATTTATATTTAACATATATATAGATCTAAAAAAATCAACAGGAATTGCATCCACCGCATTTGAAAATGTGACTTACTTAACATACTGTATACTTTCTCCTGCACATTAAAAAATGGATTTTTAAATACATAACTGCACATTTGTTGGAAAACCTATAACCTGAAAATGTTCTTAACGGTTACACGGTGATAACAAGCATTGAAAAATAAACTGCATAGGTACATATCAAAAAGTGTGTGTGGTGTATTTGTATATGATCCAGGAAATCAGCCATTTTTATGTTATGGATGATCGAATATCAGAGGAAACATGGATTATTTATTCTGGATATATTAGGCACCTATAAAAAATATGATTTTTTTCAGAGTTTAGGTCGTCTGATAAAATAATTACGTTTTTGCCCGTATTAAAGCGTGCGCAAACACTTTTGACCGGAAGTGTATGTGCATTGCAGATACAATGCAAGCTACTCCCTTTTCCCTCAGAGAAATCCTGCGAAATAAGCAGACGACCAATGCTCTTGCATACCTAAAGGCAGTATCTACTATAGCAAACATGTGTACATACATCTTTTTAGAATTTGTATAAATTGAAGTGAAATGTTGTGTTTAAAAGAAGTATCTGCTATGCTTTATGAATGCACATACTGCGTTTTTTACTCTGTGGGGCAGAGTCGTATCTGCAATGGCTGCCATACAATAATTTCCATTCCATAGAAAATGAAACCTAGCTTTTTGACTTCAAAGTAAAAAATCAGCCTTTTTTTATTTGATCACATAAGCAGGTTTTTCAGTCATACGTTTGTTACTTTCTATGTGAGAAGTATTTCCTAATCAGAAATTGTGAAGTTTTTCTATCCTTGCATGAATGAACTCACAAGGTTTCCAGTCATACGTTTGTTACTTGGTACGTGAGAAGTATTAGTATTTGAAATTGTGAAGTTTTTCTATCCGTGCGTGAATGAGCACGTGTTTTAACTCAAAAATGTCAGAGACGTTACCAGAAGGTTACACCAAAATGTCACAAACGTTACCAAACCAAACAATGCATCATATATATACTCCCTTATTTCACCATCTTGAATTTCAGATCTTCTTTCTGCAATGGAGAAACGAAAACTTGAAGATCTTGAGAAAGCCATTGATTTTGTCAAGAAGAACGGATTTGAAGCTGCCATGCCCGAAGAGATGATCAAAGCGAATAAGATGCTACTCAGTCTTAAGCGGCTCAAACGACTCAAGGACGAGATTCTGAACCTCAAGCAGAGTACCGTGGCGGAGATACGAAGTTATTCGAAACCACCCAAGGCGGTGCACAGAGTCATGATTGGCACTTATTTGTTGCTAGGCAATAAGGAGAAAAGCTTGCAGGTAATTGGATTGCTTCATTAACCATCTAACACCCCTTTTGAAGATTTACTGTCAAAAGCGTATAATGTACAGTAAGACCTCGTTAACACAAAATCACTGGGGCCAGAGTTTAGTTTGGGATATCAGGATTTTGTGTTATCCAGCTGATTTAACATATGAAAGCAATACTTGGGACCTAACAAATATTTTGTGTTATCAGGGTTTTTGTGTTAACGAGGTTCCACTGTAGTATGTGAATTTCAAAACGGTTTGCTTTTACAGCTAGACTAGATCCACCAGTCGCCAAATGAGGTCTCCCTCACTTCCCGTTGTTCGGGCCATCTGGCGACTGGAAAGCTAAATGTGAAAAAAAGTGGAGCACTTGGCACCAAATTTACTGTGCCTAGATTCTGGGCAGTAAAGAAGGATTCTGCGCAATAAAGACTAATCAAACATGAATTTGTATGATGACGTACACTCTCATCAATAATGGTAATTTATTCAAAAAATTTAAATACCTCCAAAAACGTTTTTTCAAAGTCGCCATCTTGCTTCACCACTTTGACTAATTTTCGTAACATATTTTGCTTCATTTTACTCAATTTACAACACTACATAACACATAATCTACATTTAATAAACCACTAGTAATGCAGGATGATTATAGCTATATTAAAAATCGCACAATTCTTACCTTTTTCTAGAATAAAAGCAAAAACAATCGGCAAGTTCACTCCTCAGCGAGACAAAGCAATGCCACAGGCATTCATTCTATGAGTGCAAAAATGCCGTTTGCGTAGGTAATGCGCGCGCGATAACAAGCGTAACAAGCCTGTAGTGCGTAAGTTAGCAATCAAGTTTGCAAAACATGACGCGGTCTAAAGTAGTAAACAAGTATTGTTTATTCATAAGTCATAAATAAAAGCTAATATAAAAAGTGCTCTTCTTTTTTCACGTAATGTGATCAGTCGTCAACAACCAAACACAGTGAAGCGCGTGTGCTGTTTTTGTAAGACTGATGGACTGAGTCTATTTTACAGCCAGGTCTAATTGAAAGCTATACAGGGTGTCCCAATAAAAATGCATCACTTTTATTTTTGATCTCTCAAGCAAGGGAAGTACTGCTGAGTTAACCCACTCTCCCAATGATAAGGCCAAAAAAAATTGTTGTGTTGCCCACAGCGACCGACGCTGTTCAAAATTTTTTTTAAAAAATAGGGTCGGGAAAGCACCCAATTTTGCTCAGATTGGGTGTTTTTTGAGAAATATTTTGAAAATATTGGAAAATGCACCCAAATTTCATAATTTAGGTGCTTTTTAAAAGAATTATTAAAAAAAAAATAATTATATTCCGACAGACTGACTCATTTTGTCAGAAATTCCACTTGAAGGCAACACAACAAATTTTTTTCTTGGCGTAATGGCCATTTCTAACACATATCACTCTTAACGAAAGACCACGTAACACCCAACATATGGTTGGTTCCAATTCAATTTGTTTACTCACATTTGATTTGAATGTACCAAATTGATATGAAAATAAATGCTTACATGTTTACAGTTTTCAGAGAAGCTATTGTTTTTTAAATCTACAATGACATTACATGTAATTCCATTGGAACTTTGAAGTGAGTCTCTGTTTTCATTAAGGCTGGGGTAGACCTTCAACTAGCATGAATGTTTTTGTATTCTTACTCTCAAACTAATTGCATAAACCATATAAAAGTATACATTATTAGAAGTGGATTTTTACCCTGAACATATTGGTGATATCAGTTTTTGACCAAAAATGTCGATTTTGTCAAAAAATGCCAACAACCGTATTTTTTACCCCAAAATGTATGGAAAGCCTAACTAAAATTTGCATTCGTGAAATTTTGAACTTTTTTGCTTTTTTGTATACTTTTATATAGTTTATGCAATTAGTTTGAAAGTTAGAGTACAAAAACGGTTTATGCCATTTGAAGGTCTACCCCAGCCTTAATTGCCTCTGTCTACTATTCATACTAATCATTCTCTCACATATATTATTCTTTTCATCTTTCTTCATCTTCTAACACATGATTCATTCATACCAAGTACAGTTTACGATACAGAACAGGTTAGTATTTAATATCTAATACTAATTAAGGTGGCCTAGCTCAGATAGAATTCCTCTATTTATTTTTCTAATTTTTTGATATATGGTGTTTTCATATGTGCTGATCTCATTTCTGAAATAAAAAATGGGGGTCACCGACTTAGTTTTTGAGAAAAATCCACTTCAAAAACACTATGTTTTACCACTTTTTACCATTGACATCTATGGTAAAATCAAAATAAATCAGACAAAAATACTTATAATTGAAAAACGGCTCTATTTTTTTCTCTCTTTTTTACATATGTTTTAGTCCTTATATAGTTCTTTAAAAAAACGTAATAAAAAAATATGGTCACAGACTTACGTTTTGAGAAATTAAGCAAAAAATTGACATTTTTTTAGCAATGACTAATACCTTAAGCACTATGCGCTTTGAGCCCTGCGCCGTCAGGAGCAACACGCATGGTCTTATGCGTGAATATAAATATAACGCAAGTGTAAGATCGTGTTATACTAAAGCGCAGGATACAGTACGCTAGAAAGTACGCTAAAAGCCCGGGATAAATACTTTGAAATTGTGTCCAACACCGCTGATATCAGCTCACTCGTGTCCGACACCATTTCTGTGCTAGGCCACCTTTAAAGCCATGTTCAATTTCATATTTTTTGAATCAAGTCCCTTGAAAATAGTGGGTAAATGTTTCCCACTATTTACTACAAGTCCCTTGTAAACAGTGGGAAACATTTACCTGATTACTAAATTCTCATACCAATATTCATCTGTTTTTCTTTTCTCATCACATTTCATGTAACTCCTACTTGCCGCAGTTGTATTTTATGCCATTATAGTTGGAAAGGTTTTACCAATGTCCAAATTTTTTTCATTTTGCCTCTCATCACATCATTTAACATTCATACACTTTGCGTTAAGTACGTGTTGAAATTGTAAATCTAATTGGACAGTTGGTAACTTATACGCATTCATTAATCTCGTCTAGTTGCACGCTGCGTATCGCGTAGTCACCGTAGTGCGTTGTACAATTCCATGTAGGCGTACGCGCAACATGCCCACGCTTGTATGGCAAGTTTCATTTTAAAAGAACGGTAAATCTTAAGTACAATGACTAACATGGGACTGTGGATGGTTGTATTTTCTATATTTTATTGAAATAGCAAAATAGCACATTTTAAAATAATTATTATGGCGTTTATTTTTTATTTTTTTTGTTGCAAAGTTTATTCTAATCATAGTCGTGTATAAATAAGATTAATAACTGCTCTTTACTTGTCGCTCGTGAAATTGTACAAAAATAATGCACCTTGTGCTGAAGTCAAAGTTGTCCAACTCACTCAGCTGCGCCTCGTGAGTGCGGACAACTCAGCAACTTCAGCACGCGGTGCATTATTGTTGTACAATTTCACTCGCGTCAAGTAATACGCAGTTATTAATCTATAATTACTACACAACATTAATATTAGGGACGCACCATTAGACCTCAAGGGGGGGAGCAGGAAGTTTGGGTTAGGACAAGTTTTTTTTTTCTCAAGCCTGGCAGGGAAAGTTGTTTTTTTTTAGTGTCTGATGAGGCAAAGTTTTTTTATTTTTAGTTGTAGATGGGGCATTTTTCATTCCCCAGTGGGTCAAGTTTTTTTTTTCTCCTGTGTGTGGGTCAAGTTTTTTTTTTTTCACCTTTGGGTGGGTCAAGTTTTTTTTTTTCAAAAAACTTCCTGCTCCCCCCCCCCCTTGAAGTCTAATGGTGCGTCCCTTAGAAGTTCATACAGCATTTTAATTGGTCAAATAAAGAAGTGAGGTTGCATTAACACTCAAGTGCAGCTGTGTGCTACACACTTAGGGAAAGTTGTAAAAACTTCCGCCGCATGGTGCTATCGCATGGCTTACTAAAGTGGAAACCTGTTAGTGCGAGATCACCGGGGCCAACTCCAAAAGCTTGTATGAAGTGGAGCTCGCATTAAAAATATATCGGACCGCAACCATTATCATGATGAAATTAAATCTTCATCGGCATATCGTAAGGCTTTATGTAGCGATAACTGGCTAAAGCGTCTTTTGACATTTCCTATTGTGCCAAAGCTGATTGACTTTGGACATTATTTATAAGTTGGAGGAGACAGATTTTGTTGATGTTTTTAGTAAAAAATGGTTTAAATTTATCATAAATACCATTTTTTTGCATGTCCGTGCAGTATTTGCTAAAAACAAAAGTTTTTTTAGACGTTGTTTGACTGCCGCTTTCGAAAGATCGCTAACCAAAACACTGAATAAAACAGCGCTATACTGATTTTGTATTGACTACCAGTGCAACCACGTACGACGCGGTGAATATGAATGTTCCGAGCCTGGGAAAGAAATACTGTAAATGCACTGAAAGGCACCTTCAAAAATGACCCTGTAATATCCGTCGCAAAATTAATGATGAATGAAGCTAGCGACTGTCGGTTAGTGCTCTTCTTATGCGGAGCTCGTATTATTCACCTCGTACTAAACAGATAACTTTGTGTAGTAAACAATGGGGAAAAGTCGGGACCGAGAGTTACCGCTCGTAATATCGGGTTGTCCTTTTAAGCGATCTCGTGCCAACAGGTTTCCACTGTAAAAATAATAATGAATTTGTTCACTTTTCAAAATTTAATTGTGAGTTTTCTGATGTGTAGTAAAACAAATATGTGATTTATTTCAGAAAATTAGTGAAGAATACTGTCTCTTGGTGTTAGATAATCAAAACTTCCTCCCTTCACTGCACCCCGTGAGGAAGTTTCAATCATCCAACATTTTAGTTACAATATTTTGCACTACTTCCCCTCAAACCAGTGACTGAAAAAATTGATCGGGAAATCGGGACAGCAAGCGGGGAAAATCGGGAAGGACAAGAAAAATGAGAGAGCAGCTGCTAGACAGGAAACATGGGGAAAAGCAGAAAATCAGCAAATCATGTCAAGATATGTGCAGAAAACGCTTTTAAAACCTTTTTTTTTTTTGCATGTCAGTTTTTAGAATCGACTTGAATTTATTTTGGGTGTACAAAAATGGATTTGTTGCCGGGAAAAATTGGGAAGGAACTTGTGAAAACGCCAGGGGAAAATCGGGAAAAATTCAGGACGAAATGTCTTTTCCCCCCCCCCCCCACCCCGACCAAAAAGTCTGGCTACGCCACTGGAGGCTATGTTGTATTTGTATACTATTTATACACTCTGTGCGCCACCTAGCCAATCAAAAAGCAAGAATATAAACTATGCGGAGTTGATTGAAAATTCACAATGCACTGCGCTTATTGTGTTCCGGCTTGCGTGACGGGCATATAGTGTGTATGAATGGAATGTTCCATTATTTTTATGGGTGATGATTTTTTAGAGAAGATTTGAACTTTGATGGTCATATAAAGGCCTGATTTCTTTTCACAAACGATACAATATCATGTATGAATTAGATTAATAAATTTGCATTCTCATCCAAAATGAGACAAAATCAATGCACTTGTGGTAAATTTTGATTGCTGTCCAATACACTCGGCTCCTATGGGCCTTGTGATTTGGAAGCATCAAAATTGCCTGTGCATGCATCGATTTTGTCTTCTTTCACTCGCAACATGAAATTCACATTTAGTAACTTATAACCATTCTTGATCATTATGAGTGTCAGATTCATGCCATGTTCTTGACTACAACCATGATTCAGATGGTCAAGGAATTTTTTAAAGAGAATCAATACTCACCCATCATTGTTATCCCACATTGGGTTGAGTTATTGTTGCTCAGAATGTTTTCAGGAACAAATTTGATAACATATACCATGCGAAAAGTCGTCATAGATTTAACTTAGGTCGTCATCGATTTCATGGATTAGCATAAAACTGGAGCGTTCACACATGTAGCAATTTGATTGCTTCTTAGAACCGAAATCGATGACGATGTCTGTTCACACTAGTGAAAATTGCAAATCGATTACGAAAATAAGTTGATAAAAGTCATCTTTTGAAATCAACTTTTTGCAATCGACTTAATACGACCCGAACATGTTCACACTAGTCATTGAACTGAAATCGATGACAACTAACGCCCTGCGGGGCATGTATTTTCTTACCCCGACCCGTTGTTCCCCGACAATATTTTTCCCGAACCGATAAAAATTTATCTTGCCCCGACCGACCCCGACCAGAAAGGATTTTTTCTAGACCGAACCGACCCGGACCGGTGGTTTTATTGATTTGCCGGTCAAAATGGATATTTTTCCCCGACCCGGAGTTACCCCGAATTTCAAGTCATTAAAATAGTGCTTAACACGTATATTGACATTATAGACACAGCGATCAATTGTTGTCCCATTTTATTTTTACCCTGAACGACTTTTACGTTTCCCGGACCGAATGGAAACTTTCCCGACCCCAAGTAACATTTCCCTGACCCGGTCGACCCCGGTAATATTTTTCCCGGACCGTATCGAACCTGAAAATAGCTAAAAAAAATTCCCGACCCGGTTTCGGTCCGGGAAAATTCAGGGTTTCAGGTTTCCCCGCAGGGCCTTAGTGTGAACGGGGTAATAGTCAGTTAGATCATAGAAATATTTACTTGACTACTTAACAACATTTGTGTATTTTATTTTATATACAAACTATGACTGTCGGCATTGAAACTTGCACTAAACTAGATTCAGAGTTGTTCAATTTGAAGAGTTCCAAGTTTTTGCATGCACACCAACCCCCCCCCCCCCAAAAAAAAAAAAAAAAAGATAAATAAATAAATTAATTAATTAATAAATATTAAAGCTGGAGGTACAATAACTCATTCTTCATGTGCGGCACACAATATTCCAATAACGTAGTGCTTTACATAGGGGTCGAAAAGAACCAATCTTTTTAATTGTCCTGTTGTGGGTACACTTGCAGTGTCAATACCACTTGAACCCTGCAGTGCATACATAAGAAATCGAACAATCCAGCCAGTAATAATATTCATTTGCTGATTTGGTTTGCTTGTTGAAATAAGTAAAGCAATCAAATTTAGTAACCCAAAACAGAGGTAGAATTTCGTTCAGAGGTACGAGAGTCCATTTGGATTCTCATGGATGGAGTCTGTGTGAGTCTTTGGATTCTCCTCCATTCACTTTGTGTGGGAGCTTTTGGGATTTACGAGAGTCTACTAGGATTCTCGTGGACATGTTTTGCGTGAGTCTTTGCGAGATTTGTTTGTGGACTCTCGGACTCGCGCCGAAATTCTAGCCCTGCCAAAATTGTTTCTGGAAATATTTTGTCTATCAAAAGAACCAAACTGTTTGAAAAAATAGTTGACCTTGGGAGTTATTTATGTTCGACGGAACTCACATTTCGGATAAGTATCCGAATTTGGATACCCCGTATCAAAATTCTGATAACCGTATCTGAATTTGGATTAAAAACAGCTGAAACGGGATATCAGCTGAAATGAATATTCAGCTTTGCTGCGCACCATAGCGGTATGTACAAAAGTCAATAACATTATCATCATTTGTCATCTAATTCTAACAAAGTTTTGGCCAAATTATTTGGCTTTCTGTGATCAGGACATGTTTCGAAGCTGTTCCGCTGGAATTGCACAGATTGAAATGACATTTCCACAGATACATTTATCGTAGATGCAAGAAAGATTTTCAACATGTACTTGCCAGCTTGCGCTATCGCTTTGTTAACTGCGCAACAACAGGCGTATCAGAATTCGGATACCCCTCCATATCCTAATTCTTATACGGGTATCCGAATTTTGATACGTGGGTATCCAAATTCAGATAAGTATCTGAATTGTGATTTATGTAATCATGATCTTTTTCAGGATTGGAAAGGGATGCAGGCCCTTATTGGTAAAACGGGCAAGGATGGGTTGAAGAGGCGCGTATTACAGTGTGATCCAAACAAAATCAAGGTTGAAGCTGCCGCCAGGACAAAAGCCTTGCTACAAGAGTTTGATTTAGAGGAGATCAGGGACTGCAGTGCTGGGGCTGCTGTGTTCTTTGCTTGGGTAAGTATTTCTTGGACAAAATTTAGGGATTGATCATTATTCCAAGATGGGGGTGGGGGGTGGGTTACAGGAGTTTGATTTGAGGAGATCAGAGATTGTAGTGCTGGTGCTGCTGTGTTCTTTGCTTGGGTAAGTATATTATGGAAGAAATGAAGAGAATGGTCAATATTTGAAGAGCTTGTTTCCAAAAGGGCCTAAATCCACTTTTGGTCAAAATTGAGTTATTGGTGCCATAGTGTAGTACTATAGTAGTAGTTTAATGGAACTATTTTCCCTAGTAATTGCTTTCATTAAGCTTACTGGTGCACAAAAACCTCAGTTTCCAAAAGGGCCTAAATCCATAGTTTATTTTCTAAATGGCCTAAATCCACTGCCTAGTGAAAATGAACAATGAACTTCTGATTTCCTTGAGTATTATCACTTTAGTTAGAGGACCAATTCCTAAAATGTAAAGCAGCAAAAACTTGAAAACTAATTTTGCACAACGAGAAAAAACTTTTTGCTGGTTTTCTCAAAAAGTACTCAGATGGATTTAGGCCCTTTTGGAAACAAACTCTTCAATTTTATGCTAGTAGAAATGGAAGGTTGGTAGAGATAATTCTAGATATGATAGAGCCATCTGACCCACTAACCGCAGATAGAGCTCAGTGGGGGGGGGGGGGGGGCTGCTTGTTCTTTGATTTAGTAAGTGGTATACAATTTTGTCACTGTCTATGTCAGGGGAAGGTGGAGGGTTGAAGAAGTTTAATGCTACTTTTATCCTATTGTAGCTTTGTAGCTCTGACCCTCATTTTGTTTCACAGTTTGCAGCTTTGTTGCTTTGCAAATTGAATTCTTTTAAACTTGACAAATCTTGGTGAGCGATAAAATGTGGAAGTTTTATATTCATCGGCGACATATAGCTTGCCGCTATGACCGTAAATGACAAGAAATATACTTCATGAGTATTAAAAGCAGTATAATTTTGAAGATATAAAGAATATGAATGCAGATTAATCTGAAGATATTTTAATCAAGAGAATCTAAGGTCTGGGGCAAACTATGGTAATCCCAAAATGAACTAGTCTTGATTTAGATTTAAACTTTAGATCCAAACACAAGAAATAGTTACCTTTGGAATTTTCAGCAGGTGATGTTGGTCGACTGTATTAGGAATCGATCTTTTTGACCTTTGACCTAATAACAGCCTCTTAGACTCCTGAAAGTTTGTGTCGGCTGATGAAAGATGGAGTTCCATCTGAAAATTCTGAAGATAACTATTTCTTGTGTTTGGATCTAAAGTTTAAATCTAAATCATGATTTATACTAACACAGATGGAACTTTCCTGAACATGAACTAGTCTTGAATAATTATTATTACTATATGTATAAATGAGAGTGAAGCTAAGTTAATTCCATGTGACATGGGAAGTGCATATACTCTGTAAACCTTGACGTATGCAACAAGTAGACGATTAACGCACAAAAACCAATATGACCATACAGGGAAGTAAATTAGTCCATATTTCTCGAATCATAACAAGGTACCAAATCTTGCTGAATATTCAAATAAATTTATTTACAATGTTTGTTCATGTGTTAGCAACAAAATTAGCCCAA
The DNA here is from genome assembly GCA_000969725.1 of Ophiothrix spiculata. Lineage (NCBI taxonomy): Eukaryota > Metazoa > Echinodermata > Ophiuroidea > Amphilepidida > Ophiotrichidae > Ophiothrix > Ophiothrix spiculata. Next base: position 12,436 of record JXSR01S021741.1, on the reverse strand, counting down.
AATAATACCAAAATTATGAAGAATTCATGTAAAAATATATTAATACCCAGTGATTCGGCCTTAATCAATCATTACTAGCCTCTTACACAATACAAAACCACCAGTTCACAATGTTGAAGAGTACAAGGGATATGGATCTTGTAACAGAGTCTGATTGCTTGTTGCATACTTCAAGGTTTATAGAGTATAGATGTGTCTGATCACCAGTGTTCCTGCAATGTCTGTATGGCTCCCCATAAGCATAGGAGCCAGGAAAATTGGCGCAACAGGTTTCTGAAAATGTGTAAAAAAAGAGTCTTTTTCCTGGCTTTAGTTGGCCAATTTTCAGCCTCGACTCATGATTTTGGCATAAACACCTCTTCAACTTTTTAAAAATTTCTCGAATTGGTGCAAGCTCAAAAACCTTAGCGGGAACACTGCTGACCACCATGGTCCTTGCTGCAAGAATCAGGAGTGGACCGTACCTTCATCTGGGCTCTGTTTCATAAAGATTTAAAGGGACTAGCCTAGATTCCACTTCGCATTAAAAACATATGAAAATGCTCTAAATAAAGCCGTAAAGTTGAGTAAATCCAAAAAATTACACAGAAATAGCTCAAACTGAGAAAATTAATTTACAATTTATCATTCTGTGATGGTGGTGTGACTATCCTGTGTTTTCTATATCCTAATGTTGTAACTCAGATGGATTTATCAGATAAAAGATCAAACAAACCTCCTGCAGATAATTTAATACATATTAAAAGAGAAACAATTTCATCAAAAATAATTGTTTACCCATCACAGGTGTAGAAACAAGATCTCTTTTCAATTTGAAACTAGAAACACTGTTCACAACATTTTTTGCGCCGGCGTAGAAAATTAAAGTTGGTAAAGAATTGCAATTTTCTCCAATGTTCCTCAAAATCTTGGAAAACTACTGCTAAGTTATATAAATAAAAATGCTCTATTGATTCATGTAAAAAAATATGTAGGTAAAAAATTAGTGGGAAGAATCTAGGCCAGTCCCTTTAAGAATATTACTAAGTTGGTCTGCAGAACAATAATCATTTATAAACAAACAAAAAATTTAGACTTTCAGAACAATGAGTTTTATTTCCTGAAGCGACTTTGGATGATTAAATGTTAAATTGTTATCAGTTGATGTAATTCCCACTGCAAAATTGTTAAGAAAATTAAAAAAAAAAACATGAAAGTTCTTATTTTTATCAAAAATGTTCATACCCTTGGATTTGATGTTAATTTGACTATAATAGGTCAAAGGTCAATTAACCACAACTTCATCTGCAAAGTACAAAGACAGAAATGTTTAAATCATTCACATAAGTTGGGAAATTTGATCACTTTGAAATTCAATACGGTATGTTCAAATTTTCTTTTTCTGAAGTAACTTTAGAAAATCCCACTTAATAATGTTCCAAAATTGAAAAAGAGCCCTGGACTCAATCTAGGAGGACCTTCCACACCTGATTTCATCATATGAGTGCAAGAAAGTCGTAACTGCAATGGCTGCCGTAAGTTATTTTTTATTTTATACTTTGTCACAAGAATGTGAAAAATTCGGTCTTATGTCAGTGGTTCTTGAAATGGTTCTTCAGGTGACAATAAGAACCATTTCAAGAACCACTGACCCAAGATTGGAGATTAGACAGTGTGCAAGTCACATTTATGAAAAATGGAAGCTATTGCAGATAAGACTTTTTTGCACTTACATAAAGACTTGTAACTTGATTTGTCTGCACTAAAGCTGGTTTCAGACTAGCTTTTCGTGCTGTCCATACGACAGGCTAAAATTTCAAGTGCGCAAACTCGACCTTGTCGCATCTCCTTGCCACACGACAAGCCGATATATCCATTACCCTGTCGTGATGGTCACAACGACACAACATTTTGAGTTAGAATAAATTCAACTTTTCTTGCGACAGACCATTGCGGCAGACCTAAACTTATCAAACACTTCAGTACGACAACTCAAAATTGCAAATGTTTGGTCGTGTGCCACAACGTTGTGTGCTGCAAAAACAGCTAGTCTGAAACCATCTTAAATAAGGGTTGTGTTTGTTTGTCTTACAGGCATCTGCTACAGCAGAGGATATAGAGGATAGAGAAAAACAGAAAGCTGAGGGAATCGAACCCACCACGGATATCAAGAGCAAGAAGAAGATTAAAACAGAACTCAAATCTGGTAGTATCACTGTCAAGATATGATACAGGAAAGGGAGAGAAATGTGATGTCAAAATTATTGATATATTATAGATTTATAGCAGAGGTCACAGATTTCATATTTCATGGAGCTCAAATTGGGGGTAGTCGGGTACTCTCGGCTCTTAGCAGAATCAAATCTAGGCGCAGAGATTTGGATGCTTGTAGAGAAAAAAACGTGCAAATAATACTTTATCGCGAATGATGCGCCAACCTGCACACAAAGCGTTTGTGCAAGTTTTCAATATTAGCGATAATGACAAGATGCGATACGTCATTGGCAAAACCGGAGTACCCCCAATTTGATCCTCATGCTGGAATCAAAATGGTACGTTTTAATGAGATTTTTACTTATGGTGTATTTGTGTATGGTCCATGAAATCAGCCGATAGAATATCAGAAAAAAACACAAATTCATATTGAATAGACAAGTCACCTAGGCAAGCATGTCAATTTTTGATAATTCTAGGTTTTCCGATATATAAAAAATGAGATTTTTGCATGATTACGAAAATACTTTGTGCTGAGAGTATACACAGCATCTCTAACTTATGTTATTTTGCAATAGAACTAACTAGTCTTATTTGGTTTTGGTGTTTCGCCATCATAAATTAAGGCCATGTCACACATCACCGTACCGTGCAAATAACGTACTAATAACGAACACTGGTTTGGTAATCGATTACATGTACTTCAATGACCAAACCAGTGTATGTTATTAGTTCATTATTCATACGTTTCGTGATGTGTGACAGAGCCCTTAGGTATGAGCCAACGATTGAGATCATATAGAAAAAGAGGAAGAAAAAGAAAATGGAGGGAAAAGAAAATGGAAAGCAAATGCTTTAATTGTCGGCTCATTTTCCTTGTAAATTTTGAAAAACTGTGTAGTTAATTATAAGTCCCCATTCTTATTCTTTCATTTCCATAAAAATACAAATAATGCAATAGCAATATCAGCAAAAAACTCTTTCTGAAGGAAAGAACCAGTATACCACAAGACCTGTGCACAGTTCATCCTCAAATTTAATTTTGATTTTCTAGTTTGTCCCAAGATCTTTGTAATTTGCAATTTACACAGCAACATTATTCAGCTTGTTATAGTGTAAAATTGTTTGTCAAATGATGTTTCCAATTAAAAGCACTTGACATGTTCAGTACAATTACCAAGTATTTATACTACAAAAGGACCCATGCGATTCTGAACTAAGTTATTCTTACCTTCAAATTAGTGAGAAAAGCCTTATTGCAATCATAATTGTATTTAATATTTCTCGGATTTTAAGTGTAAACTATATTTCTTGTGTATTTGTAAACAAATTAAGACAATAATAGTTTCATAGTAATTGAAAGCCCAGTTTCATATGTGACCATCCATCACAAAACGCCAGTAAAATCGGCTTTTTTCATCTTCAGCTACTACAGTACAAAATACACATTAAGTCATATAGCAGCGTGTATACTGATATTGGACTCTGTCATGATCATAAAATTGAAATATTCATCGTGAGTGTGAATCCCTCCTAGTCACATGACCACCCGCTAGGGCGGTCATGTGACAGCAGATCATCGTAGATGGCCGGCAGTTCGTATCCTCCATCCCTGTTGAGTGTTGGTTGCTGGCTGCGGATTTCAACAGATTATCTTATCTTCCTCTTCCAGAAGTGGTCTTCCCGTGCAACAATAGTGACGTCATCCATGTTTATATTATGGTTCAAGTTTTTGCAATGTTCACCAATGGCAGTGACTGTACCTTTTTGTTTTAGAATGTTCAAATATCAGCTTTCACTTCAATTAAAAAAAATTGAAACAAAATTTTTTGAAATGTAGTCACATTTAAAATGTGCGTAATATGAAAACTTTAGTGTGCATTTTCTTGGTTTTGAGTTTTCTGACATGTCATGCTTAGAGTCTTTTGGAATCTGAAATATAACAAATTTGACCTGGGGCCGACTTAACCAGAGGTGGATGCATGGTCACATATTGCAATCACAAATCAGAGTTTGAGGTCACAACACAATAAGTTTGCATTGAAATTAAACAAAATTAACCTATATATTCAAAGATAACTTATTAACAGGCATGATTATCTTCAGGTTTTTGCCTGAATTCAGGCAAAAATGCTTGGATCTTCACTGTACAAAAGTATTGGGAAATTCACATTTTCAGGCAAAATTACAAAAAGCCATAACCATCCCTGTATTAATAATCATGCACCTTACACAAAATTATGAATGTATTAACCTATAACAGGTAATTCACTAGACCAATGTACTAACTTAATCCATAGTCTTAAATGAAATATTATTGTTTAAGCAACCTCAAATGATCATAACTGGCAAAGCATGATATATTTTTTTGAAGAAGTCAAATCCGTCCATGTGTAAATATATATAGTATTATATGTACAAAGAACAAATTTATTTCTCACTTTATGTCAGTCCGTCCTGTTTTAGAATGGGTATAATGTTTGTAAAGGAGTATTTAAAATGAAATGGGGTTTTTTTTGTATCTGAATACAATTATTTAAACATTTTTATTACCTGCTGATGAATATGTTTTAGGTCGAGTAAAAAAATAATCATGTTTCTCATCCCCTCCCGCATCGTTTTTTAAGGATTTTGAAAAAATAATTTTTATTTTTTGTATTTCATGCATAACTTATTTGTAAAAAGTGTTTGATAAGTTTAGGTCTGTGCAATAGATTTGCTTCTGTTCAATAAGCATTTTAAAGCATATTTTGTATTAATCAACCCTCCAGTATGTACGAAACTCAAAAATAAAAATGGCCTCCTCCTCTCCAGATAAAACACCTGGTATCGATGCGTTGGGTGAGAATAGGCCATTAACGGGCGATTTTGCATTGGCATTGAAATAAAAAATAAAAAGTACCTCTTCCTCCTTTTTTTCAAAAACCCGGTCGAGAAACATGTTTTATTTTTTACTTGGCCTTATATTGTATAATTTGACAATAAATGAGTATGAAAATGCAATTTCTGTATTGCTGATTTGTTTTTGTCCATCAAGGTGCACTATTGTATCTAAAGGCAGGAGCGCACATCCGGGCATCTTGTTTCCAGGACCTTTGTCCAATTAAGCGCAAATGGCCGGTCCCGGAAATTTTGATTGTATTAGCAAATTTTTCAAAATATTTTGAAACCAAAATCATGCGAGATGTGGTATTCAAACCACAACAAGATGACAAGCCTCATCATTTCTCAGATTTCCTTCTTGCTAAAAAAGAAAGAAAATGGACTGATGCCTGGCTGAAATATTGATTGATTTCGCTGCGCACAAAGTCCAAGTTATTTTTTGATCTTTGTGCTGCGTATGAAGTAGGTCCATTTCGGATATTTGTAGAATGTCTCCATTTAAAAAAAAAAAAAAAACTGAATAGAACATATATGACCAAGTTAAGTTTTCACTTCTTAAATATGAGCCAATTTTCTACTATAATAGGAAAAGTGTACATTTTCTGAATGGAAATTTCACAAGGAATCCAAAAATTGCATCATTTTGAAGGTAGGGTCAATGGTATTTTCAGTAAAGCATAAAATATTTTAAGATTATTTTGTATTTTGTATAGACTTACTATGAGGGAAATAGTACAGATTTGATAATATGGTGAAGGTAGGTTTTATTTTTTGAAAGCTACGTTACCTGATGAAGGTAGGTTCTATTTTTTGAAAGCTTTTCTTGTTACCTGATGAAAGTAGGTTCTATTTGTGAAAGGTTTTCTTGTTACCTGATGAAGGTAGGTTTCATTTTCTGAAAGCTTTTCATGTTACCTGATGAAGGTAGGTTTTATTTTTTGAAAGCTTGGTTACCTGATGAAGGTAGGTTTCATTTTTGAAAGCTTTTCATGTTACCTGA
>JXSR01S021738.1:0-10014 GCA_000969725.1 Ophiothrix spiculata | reverse complement strand
ATCAAAATTTTGATTTTTAGATTAAAGGTATTAGCCACGATCACCAAAGTCAAGTTCAACTTTTCTCAACACCTACTGATTTTATTGTATTTTTAGAAAGTACTTCCTACTACTTAAAGCAATACTATAAGATTTTGATTAAAAATGGTTTATAGTAAAAACAGCACTAAATGAAGGAATGTGACTATCTAAAAGCATTTTCAAGTGTATGTTGTCAAAAAATTGTTTTGCCACTGAAAAATGGATACAAAAAACATGCATGCTTTCCTATACTAATCCATGTGGAATTAAATTCGGGATCTCGAATTTATTTCAACAAATGACCATAACAGAAAAAGTAAGCATGTAATTAAGCCAAATCATTTGGAGGGTATTAATATCTACCCAAAACAATACCAATAAGCTAAAAAATTCAAAAGTCATGGGTGACAGGGGGCGCTTCATTTTTGACACTTTATAGTATTGCTTTAATATCCATAACCATTCTTGTTGAACTTAAACATTTATAGAAAAACAGACAATTATTTGTGCTTTGAATGTTTCATTCTCCGGAGAATGAGATATTCAGTGATAGTGTTTCTAGAAACAAATTACTAAATTCTTAAAATTATTTTTTTTTGTTACTAACAATATATTTAGTGAAGAAATGTTGTTAAGTATATGTAACCTTCGGAAAGAATAAAGTTGCCTTTAAAATCAACAGCCGTATATTTGGAATCTTTAACTTTAGGAATATAGAAACACCGCTGACAGAACCCCCAAAATTTAATTTGGCTGGAAATTTTCTTTTTAGAGCAAATGATATGATTTTTTTTTTGGTTTTGTTTTGATTCTATATACATCATGCCTATCCTTGATTCAAAGAACTTTTTTTCATATCCATGTGGAATCTTGGCTAATACCTAAGAGATACCACTTTTCAGCAATTTTCCTGATTTCAGGATGTTTTAAACTCCAATTGTACTCTTTTTATTTACTTTAACCCCTTTTGTCCACTTTTTTGCCAAAATTTACACACATTTTCAAGAGTTTTTGAAAGTTTCAGGATTTTTTAGTGATACTAAGTGGCATCTCTGATAACTTAAAGCAATACTATAATGTTAAAAATGAAGCACCCCCTGTCACCCATGACTTCTGATTTTTTCAGCTTATTGGGTTTGTTTTGGTTTAAAGGGACTGGCCTAGATCCTGTCCGCTGATTTTCTGACTATATATTTTTTTCACATGTATCGATAGTACATGATTATACTAACATATCCTACCAGTAGTTTCTACTGAATTTGTGTAACAGAGGAGAAAAATGAAATTATTTACCAGCTGTATTTTTGTCGCCGGCGACAAAAAATGGTTGAAAAAGTGTTTCTAGTTTCAAATCTTAAAAAGATCTTGTTTCTACACCTGTGATGGGTAAACAAAATTATTTTTGATAAAATTGTTTCTCTTTTGATATGTATTAATTTATCTCCAAGAGCTTCATTTGATCTTTTATCTGGTAAATCCAGACTGAGGTACAAATTTAGGATTTAGAAAACACTGGATAATCACACCACCATCACATATAGATATATTGCAAATCAATTTGCTGTCAATTTGAGCCATTTCTGTGTACATTTTTGTACTTTTTTGGATTTTACTACACTTTTAAGCTTTATTTAAAGAGTTTTTAACTCTTAAGTGGAATCTAGGCTAGTTCCTTTAAGTATATTAATTCCGTCCAAATGATTTGGCTTAAATATGCTTACTTTTTCTGTTATGACCATTTGTTGAATTGAATTCGGAATCCCCAATTGAATTCCACATGTATTATTTAGTATAGGAAAGCATCCATGTGTGTTTATCTATTTGCTTGCATAAACAATTTTTTGACAAAATACACTTTAAAACGTCTTCAGATTGCTTCATTTTATGCTGTTTTTACTGTAAATCTTTCTTGATTAAAATCTTATAGTATTGCTTTAAGTTATAAGAATCCTTGTCTGATATCTGTTATAAATCTTGGACCAAACCTTACTTGAAAGTTTGTTTGCATTCATGAGAAAAAAAGTGTGTCATTTTCTATTTATTGACAATATGAGCGGGTATCAAAAAGGTTTAAAGATCACACAGAAGGAAAGCAGCTATATCGATATCGATAACTTTTGTCAGGATGAGCACTCGTCCTTGTGTACATTATGGTGCAAAATTGATATCAGTGGCACTTATATTTTGTATACAGGCGTCGATAGATGTCAACAACCTGCCTCCGCTACCCAAATATGTGTTACTTTGGACAGTGGCTATGTGAAGATGACTTAAGGGTCGAAAATTATGTTCCTGGTTGTATTTTTATCTTTTTGATATCCCCTCTAGTTACAAGATATTAATTAGCCTGTGGAGTTTGTAAAAGTTTGTATGACACCTAATTTGGAAACAATTGTGACTATTTATCTCAAACCAGCTGTAAATGCAGCCTCTTGTCATTTTCACTTTTTCAAATATTTTCCTTTATGTTATAAGGATTAAAATGACATCTCTTTGAACTTCACTCAATTTTTCAGAATCAAAGTTATGGTACGTCAAAGTTTGTCAGGGGTAAAATGTGAATTCAGGATAAACGCTTTCAAAGATCAGTAAGAAAGCCCTATATTTTCTGTTGATTGTCCTTGGAACATACAGATATATTTCATATTTCCGATCATTTTCTTTAAATGAAAATTTGAAGGTGTTTGAAGTAAGGGTAAGGATTGTGAATCTGTCAAAAATCAATCTCGGCAAATTACGATCTTGACATGTATTTTCACCTGTAGCACAAAATAAAGTTTGCTGTATTTAATTTACGGCTGCATAGAGATAAACAAACACAAATGATCAGAAATAAGGGAATTTTTCTTCATACATTATTTTGTGATCACTTAGGCCAAAGAAAAAAAAGGTCTGTCTCAGCTTCCCGCGCGCATAGCTTTTAAAAATCCAAATTTAGCGCATTTCTTTTTATTTTTAGGTTTTTGAGAGATTTTCAGTTTTTTCATTTTTTTTTCTTACTACTGGGGAAAAAGGTTAAATAAGCGGCCGCGAAAAAAAAATAGTGGCCGAAAAATGCAATAAAAAAAATTAGGGGGTATTTCCGCGTCCGCGTAGCCCTTTTTTACTAAAAAAGGGTTTTGACCTTAAGTTAGCTGAGACACAGTTATTTTTTTTTTTTGGCCTTATCTAAGTAAACAGAAAACAGGTGAGGTTTTAATCTATCTTTAATCAGGAATTGCTTCTTTTTAGTTTAGTATCATTGATTATTTAAATGATGTCAGACCATTTGGGTAAGCATGATAAACACAAATATAGTAACACTGGATGGTTATTTTTAATTTTATAATCAATTAAAGGGACTGGCCTAGATTCTTCCCACTACTTTTCTACCTGCATATTTTTTACATGAATCGATAGAACAGGTTTAATAAACATTGTTTATAATAAGATAACCTAGTTGTCTTTAAATTTGTAAAATATTTGAGGGTGTTTTTTTTCTCTGGAGAAAAAAAAAATGGTGTGAAAACAGTGTTTCTAAAATTTCGAATCTGATAAATATCTTGTTTATACACCTGTGAAGGGCAGAAGATGCAGCGCAAGTGTGAATGCATTACCTTCGCTCGCAGATGAAGGAAAGCTCTGATTCCCACATATCTAATGATGATCAGAGTATATTTTTATGTCCAATACAAAAAGAACAAAAATGTTACAAATCGAATTCACCAGTACAAGAAGGCTCCAACTCCACCATTTTAGTCAAATTCGAACAATTTGGGTGGAGTTGGGGCTTACTTGTAACAGTATTAGTGTATTCCATTTTTATAGCTGCCATATTATCTGAGACAATTCAGGTTTAATGTCTTAGATATTATACATTACTTTTTTAAAGGTTTTTTTTATAACGGATGTGAAATTACAGTGGAAATTCATCATCATATATGAAGATTTGTAGTCAAGATTGTACATATATATTATTAAAAAGCAATATATTATATCAAGGGCAAATAGAATACATTTTGAATAGACTTTTCAGTATAGTCTTTATTTTGATAACCAGCCAGTATCATTCCAAATTGAAGTGTCGAGTTCATTACAGTAGAAACTTGACTACACGAAAATACATAACCCGTAAACCACATAAGTTGAAAGGAATTGAAACCCTTACTTTTTCCCTATTCTTTAATCATGTATTTTTCATGTTTAACACGAAAGAAATAGCATGAAATCCGCTTCTCTCGAAAAGTAAAATACTACCCCTGCCTTAGTATTGCGTTTTGAAGGATAACACAAAAAGTACCGTTCGAAAACTCACTGCGTCAGGTTGATGCATTATTTGCGATATCACGATTGCAAAACATTCGCACCCCCAGTTGTGAAATCAGCGACTCCAAAAATGGCTGCTTTCTTTTGATGTTTACCTTTGTTACATTGGTGATATGAAGTTAGTAATTGTGAATGCCAAAAGCACTTGTGTGGCCCCGACAATTTCATGTTAGTGAGTTTTAACTGTATTTCAATTTTCCCCCAAAATGTCAATACACACAGACAGACGTAGCCAAGCGGATAAATCCTCAATTGTTAATAACTGGGCACTGAGAGTTGTGGGTTCGAATCCGGTGGGCGGCGTGTGCAGTGTCCTTGTGTAAGAAACTTACCCTAATGTGCTCCTCTCCACCCAGGTGTCAAATGGGTACAGGCTTTCTTCAATGCTAGGAAAGTAACAGACTGATGGGGAAGGAGATGTGGCGAACCCCTCACCGCAAATATAACAAATTGGGGATTCTGGCCTAAACGCTTTGTAAGAGAGATGGGCACTCTGACCTGTGAAATACAGGCCGACTCCATTAGCTTTATTTACACACAGACAAACAAAATACATAAAACATAGGTTTAAATCATCTATTTATTGCCTTACTCCCATTCACATACAATACAAAATAAACATCTTTCTTTATATATAATCTGGACAACATCATTAACAACACAACATTGATTATACTGTAACTCATATACAAAATATCTTAATGGCTTCTCCATTAGAAATCTATTCTCCCCATGTGGTAGCTGGAATGCAGCGGGAAGGTTGGTTTCTTCAACTACTTTAGAACAGAAAATTTCAGTGATCGAAGTGCAAGATTTGTGCGCCTCGGAACTCCCCATATGAAAGATTGTACAAAGAGAATTAGATCATAATTGGATAGTAATTGTATGAAGCTATTTGAAATTCACAAAACCTCTTTTGCATGTTGCTTAACCCTTCTTAAATGGATAAATTTTCCAACATATATTAAGTGATTTTCAACAACAAATTAAGCAGACAGGAAGGTTGTTACAACTCCCTTAAGTTTTTATAGCCATGGCCCCAGACCCCTATATGTGGTACCCATGGATAGGTATTACATCCCTTCTTTCCATTGATACCAAAATCACGGTCATTAGTTAATGTATGACATAATCCAAGATATTTTTTTTACTAGTCATATTACCAAAATTATGGAAAATCTGTAGTTGTGTGGAAAATATTGGCAAAAAAAAAATCAAAAAATTGTTGGAATATCTATAAAAATGGCTCAAAAGCACATTTCAGAATCATTAAGTTACACAACCCATGCAATGACCTCCTAAATTTGAACGGACCCTGTACTCCCTGAAGGTGGTAGAGTTGAAATGATTTCGCCAAAATAAATGCAACGGATGAACTTAAAGAGGTAACCGAGTCTAAAGATGTGTTTACACTGTGACGACTTTAGGGTAACGACAAGCAACGGAGACCTGTGGATTGAAGTTTTGAATTTTCCACCCGTCATTGTTAGTAAAAGTCAGTTAACGCTCACACAATCCACTAGCCAAGCACACTATCGTTACTATCAGTCGTTTTCAGTTGCAAGTTTTTAGTTGCAAATACATTACCCTACATCAAAAACAAGTCGTCACAGTGTAAACGCACCTTTAGGAATTTTTAGTGTCACGAAAAAAATTGTTACAGTTCAATTAATACCCACCTCCCTTGTAGAACTAGGGTTAATCTATACAAGAAATTAGAGGTGCCGTATCTGTAGGAAAGAGATCTTAAATGAACACAATCAAATTGAGAAATCTGTCATGGGGAGGGTAGATTTCAAAAAGAATAGCCAGATAATTTTTATTTACAATATTGACAATGCTTATACTTCATTTCCTGCAATTCAACCTACACAAATGTATCAATAATGATCCGGATTGGTCAAAACAGATATTCATAAGGATCTGGTTTAATCTAATTTACCCTCAGGTTTACTAGGAATCAAACTTTTGACCTTAAGAATAACTCTCCATATTCAATATCAAGATATTATGTTAAAAATCTGGTCAACTGGACTTAATTTTTTTGATGACTACAGTATCGCTCATCATCCAAGGAGCCCCTCCTCTGTTAATGGAAGGTTCCTCCCTCCAGCCATAGATGGCTTAAGACTCCTCTTTACCACTTTTGTTCTATGTTCAAAATTACAATGTCTTTATCCTCAAAGGAGTGTTCAGACTCTTTGTTTGAGATGTGAATAAATAGCAGAATCATTAAGTCCCTTTGAACTGTGTCTCCTATGTTGATACATATGTTTGTGCATCAAAAAAAAGTAAGTCCAGTTGACGAGATTTAACATAATATCCCACTATTTAAAGCAACCTAGATGATTGACAACATTCATAAATATTTCCATATTGAAAAAGAATGGAGTAAATTGATTCAAATGCCCTTAACTTTGACCTTAATCATGGGCTATCTACATAAAGCACAGATCCAGATAAATCCACATCTCCCACATACATCAAGATCTACATGATCCAGATCTATTTGTGTGCAAAATGCTAGATCTGAATCTGTGATGCCTGAGTAGATGCAATATACATTTAAAGTGATTTACAGAGGTGAATTTGGACTGAATCTGAGCTCTGGGTAGATACAGTAACCCCAATATCTCCCCTAGGCTAGCTAGTGGCAATTCAGGGTAGCAACATTTAGTTAAATACTTATGCACCAAATGATAGCTTTTACAAATATCTTTCATATCATATAGATATGATCCCAATCTGCACATATGTAGAATGCTAGATTGGCAGATGTGGATTTATGACCCATTTAGATGTAATAATGATTTATATCATCTTCCATGTCCCCCCTTTCGGTGTGAGCTATCACATACTAGTATATAGATATGATCCAAATCTGCTTATATGTAGAATGCTAGATTGGCAGATCTTGATCTATGACCCATTTAGATGTAATAATAGATGCAAAGTGGTTTACAGAAATGTGCATTGGTCTGGATTCAAACTTTTTATTGATATCCAAATATCTAGCTATGTTAACATTTGGTTATAGAATTTTTTTTACAAATGATAGCTTTATGAATAATTTTCAAATCAAATATATGCAAAAAGCACCTGCCCAGAAGCACCCGCTCAGAATAAGACATTTTGTCATTATAAAAGAGAGCAGAAAATATTATGACCAATCCATAACTTATTATGGACTTGGATTAGCTTACAGTTGCTTAACCAAACTGTATTTATAATTAATTGAATTCGCACTCAAAATGCAAACAGACTACTGCAGCAGACAACATGAAAATGCAATGAAAGCCCAGCTTTTCTCAACTCGTCATTTGTTTGTTAACACCAGTGGTGTTGCTTTTTGATATTTTTACATTTGATCTATCAACAACCTAAAAGATCATATGCACATGTTCTGTACATTTGCATCAAGTCTGGATTCAGTTTTATATTTAGACTGCCCTTGCTATACTTTGATCAACACTAAATAGGCGGAAATTATTAGGCTTTTCTCCATCCCCAAGTTAACATAATCCCACTTACACGTACACGCAAGTCACATGTACAATGCGCGCTGCGTCTCCTGTAGTTGTGATGTGTTCAGCGACGCGCACGCTTATCTGTATCAATTCATGGTGTGAAGAGGCCCGCATATTTGGTGTTGATCAAAGTATAGAATCCTGTTTACAAACCTAACTACACACAGGCTAATGCTACTCATCATGAAAAGTTCATATTTTTGTGTTGAGGTCAAGATGACAACAAAGAACAAAGCTGACTAGAAAGCCTGAAACATCCTGAAAAAAAATTAGATTAAAGGTAATCAGGCAACAGCCTGAAAACGCATACTTCCAAAATAAAATATCAGTTCAGGAGAGCTGTCCAAATAAAAACAGCCCGAAATTAGGCAAAAACTTGTTAAATTCTACAACACATTTAAGACTATGAAACTTTCATATGCTACAACAAACAAACATAGAATCTTTTGATCAAAAAATAAACTGTTTTAAGAGCAAATATGCTGTAAGCTTACAATAATTTTGATAATTGCACTCTGTATATTCACTGTCATAGTTATACAAATATTGACTGCTTTAGGTAAGGGGCATGGTTAAAAATTATTTCCCCAAGGTGATCTCAAAACCATGGATATGCTCAATGCAAAGCTAAGGGCATAAATGGTTTTGAGACCACCGAGGGCTTGTAACATGTTCAACTTGTCGTAAGCAGTCATGGACACTCAATTTGTATAGATGCACGCATGTGTTGAACAGCGATGTGATTGCGTAATCACCAGCTTCAAACTGACTCCATCTGACCTAATCTGACTGATGGTTTATTCAGAGTCTTGTCGATATGCATCGATCGATGCCCATCGACGCGCAGTCTTAGCACGCGCCATGCACAAAGAATAGCGTGTGTAAAAGACTGCGCGTCGATGGTCGTCGTGTGATGCATATCGACAGACTCTGAATGAACCATAAAACTGCAGTATGAACTTCAGAAGCTAGAAGTGCAAATAAGATTAGTTTAATTTGCCCGTGTGGAGCGCTACCATATACTTTATTTATTTCGTTGATCAGCACTTGAACCATCACGTATGTAGTCTCAAATCGCAACAAATAACACTTTTGAATACTATTTAGGAAAGACTATTATACTAAATTGCTGCGACTTCTCTCACACTGTTACAGGTAAACAAATAAATGTCTTTCCAAAATCAGCCAACAGATTATACATACTACCAGTGATTTGTGATTCAGCAGAAAACATTAACAACCTCAAATGATTTGGAATAGCTTGCTAAAGTCTCTGTCACACATCAACTTATAGACCAAAACGTATGCCTATCAGACTTCATCCCACTATTGTTTCGTTTATTGCATTGTTATTCGTCGTGTGTTCGATATGTATACGTTTTAACGTTTGGAACACATTCAGTATGTGAAACTATTGTACATAATTCATACATTTTGGCTTTATACGGTGATGTGTGACAGAACCTTAAAAAGAATACCTCTTGGTAGTTCTTGGGTAAAAACCATTAATTGTGTTGCATCAGGAGGGGGTCAAGTTCGAATCTCCTAAATATATTATTTTACTTTATAAACCTTGAAGTATGCAACAAGCAGCCGATTTTTGATTAACTCACAAAAACCAATATGACCATATGGGAAGTACTGTAAACGCCAATATTTTCGCGCACAGCCGATTTTGGACCATTTCGCGCGTTTTTATTTTAGCGCACGTAAACATTGGCCGAGTATGTAACTTATAATTTTTTGCGGTGCATATATTTTCGCGCTTAATTAATTTTGCTCAAAAAGCGCGGAAAATAAATGTGGCGCGTTAAATACCACTTATACAGTAAATTAGTCTATTTTTTTGAATCATTACAAAGTACCAAATCTTGCTGAATATTCAAATGAACTTATGATTAATGTTTGTCAATTTGGTAGCAACAAAGTAATACCAAAGTCATGAACGATGAATCATGTACAAATATTCATACGCTGTGATTTGGTCTTATTATCAATCCTAATCAATACCAGTCTCTTACACAATACAAAACCACCAGTTCCCAAAATTATAGAATACAAGGGATATGCTATGGATCTCGTAACAGAGTCTGATTGCTTGTTGCATACTTCAAGATTTATAGAGTACATGTATAGATACAATTTCAAGTAATCAATATGA
>JXSR01S021736.1:26486-42136 GCA_000969725.1 Ophiothrix spiculata | reverse complement strand
ACACAATAGGCACACGTAAACATACAATTCAGACTGATTTTTCTCGGTTGGAAGACGAAAATAACGGCAGAGGTCCCGTCCTGGCTTGTAATCACAACCTTCAGCATAATATGCCGGCATGTTTTCCCTTATTTTTGTTTAAGACAAAAGTTATGGTATAAAATTGGAGTCGGACTTTTTTCCCCCATAGATTTAACGTGTGGCAAAAATGGTCACACCGTTTGTTTGGGTCCAAAATGCACCTGTTGGGTGATTAACATAAATTATGACGTCACTACTTCCCCGGCGTATACGGCTCATGTTGCAATGTCTGCACTATTTACTGCTTGAGAGGACATAGTGAAAACTATTGTTGATTATGTGACTCACTTCTCTCCTTTGATAGATAGGAATTTACAAATGATAAATATAATAGACACTAGTGTTTGACGCAACAGAAAATTTTTTGGATTTTACATCAATACGGGCAAATGCTCTTCACATGAAACACACCCATCTTCCTTAGGCCAAAAAAAATTAATTGTTTGCTTGTCCTCAATTGAATTTGAACAATTGGGTCGGGCGGTCGGGAATTTTTTTTTCCCCCCCTTCTTTTTTATTTACTTGCAAACACCACTGTATGTATATGTATTAATCAAGGCTCAAAATATGAAATAATAAGAACATTTTGGTGTCAAAATGAATCAGCATACATTACAAAACAACTTAAATACTCAACACAAACTATAAAATCCTTTTTTTCTGCATTTACAGAATGCAAAAATCTGAAAAGAAAAAAAAAACTTTTTTAGGAATTTCCAAAAATAGGGTTGGTATTCTTTTGTACAGTAAATAGAAAAAAACAACTTTTTCCTAATTTTCCAAAATTAGGGTCGGTCGGTTGATGACAAGCAAACAACTTTTTATTTTTGGCCTTATCAAGGAATATTTGGTTAGAACAAGGAACTTATATAGGGGAATTTGGACTCGCCTCCATTTTGATTTGACTGCCGTGTAAATCCAATGGGATGGGGACCATCTTGGATTGTCGTTCATGCATGGAGGGTGAGTTATTGTACCTCTAGCACTTTACGTCTCTGCGTTCCACACTTTGTGAGTCTTCGAAACTGATTACCGGGAAATTGGCGTACTTTAATCATAGCAAGTTGCAATACACGCTACTTGAAACGCAGACATGGTTTGCTCTTGAAACAAAATGCACACGCGGTATATGCGTCAGGTGAAGATTTACGCGATCTGCCTGGATATCGGGTCAAACTCCTAATATATACGGGGGTACAATAACTGCTTCAAGAGCGACACAAGATGGCGGCGAGTCCAGATTCCTCTATAGAATTTCCTTGGGTTAGAAT
This sequence comes from Ophiothrix spiculata, assembly GCA_000969725.1. Classification (NCBI taxonomy): domain Eukaryota; kingdom Metazoa; phylum Echinodermata; class Ophiuroidea; order Amphilepidida; family Ophiotrichidae; genus Ophiothrix; species Ophiothrix spiculata. The sequence continues at coordinate 40,784 of JXSR01S021736.1, read as the reverse complement.
AACAATTGAGCTGGGCAGAATAGCTTGAATTCCAAGCCTCTAATGACAGTTACTCATGTATGCTGAAATGTTTCTTATTTCTTCCAGCATATATTTACAAGGGACACAAGGAATGAACCCATCTTCCCTGTTAGCGGATATTTTGCTAGATTAACCAATGAGCTCGCAGGAGGGCCAGCAGGTGGTAATGTCCAGTTCTGGAAAGGTGATGCTGAGCTGCAGATAAACAAAGCTCTGTTCTGGGATTGGGTGAGTAACAGGTCAGAATTAATGGAGGCTTTGGTAGCCGGCCTATCTGGCAGTAATGTGCAGTTTTAGAAAAGTGACACTGAGCTACAATTTACAAGCCATTGTTCAGGGATTATGATAGTAACAAAGGTGAAAATATGCATGTCATTAATTAACCTTAATCTTTACACCTATGATTAAGACTTTGCTAAAGTCAAAATATCAGGCCCCTTAACCATTCTCATTAATTGGGATTGAACTTTTCTGTAAATGCATGCCTTGATAATATACAACTGATAGGTTCAATGATAAACCTTGTCCCTTATTACACTTGGCAGTATCTGCTGCATTCCAGAACGAAAAAAAAAAAAAAGAAGGCAGAAGGCATAATCCATTTACAGAAACTAATTCAAGAGCACACATTTTCTAGTACATGAAATGAGAGAGGCCTAGCCCTTTCTCTTGCCATGAGATGTTGCAATCCCCTCACAACATTAGTAGAGTCTGCCCAGTCACTTAATAAGATAAATTGACACTAAGACTACATAAGCTGTCCTCTTTACATTTACTCTTTACTTATTTTAATCTACAAATTCCAATTCTGTTTATCCGTTTTCAGGTATTCTCTCTCAGTTTACAAGGTGGTTTGATGAAGTCACGCAATGAAGGTCCAACTCTAATCCAAGACAAATTTTTTGTAGGAGGGCCGACATCAGTTAGAGGGTTCAATCTCAGAGGACTAGGACCACATTCTGGAGGTACGTAGGGAGGGTCCAACTCTTATCCAAGACAGGTTCTTTGTAGGAGGGCCAATATAAGGTAACCTTAGAGGATTAGGACCACATTCTGGAGGTACGTAGGGAGGGTCCAACTCTAATCCAAGACAGGTTCTTTGTAGGAGGGCCGACATCAGTCAGAGGGTTCAATCTTAGAGGATTAGGACCACATTCTTGAGGTACGTCGGGAGGGTCCAACTCTAATCCAAGACAGGTTCTTTGTAAGAGGGCCAATATAAGGTAACCTTAGAGGATTAGGACCACATACTTGAGATATGTAGGGAGGGTCCAACTCTGATCCAAGACAGATTTTTTTGTAGGAGGGCTGACATCAGTCAGAGGACTTGGACCACATCTGAGGGGTTTGTTGTGGGGATAACCCCTCTTCCTTGTGCTAGATGTTTGGTTGGGATGTCCCAGGGCTAGGATTTGCTAAGAGTCTTCTCAAACACTTAAGGCCAACAAAAACTCAGACTCAGGCCATCCAGACTGCGTCATAAGGATATTGGGGAGCTGTTCAGGACATTTTTAGTGACAGTGTGTATCTATTATTTTTTATTCAGGAGATTCTGTAGGAGGAGAAGCATTCTGTGCGCTAGGTTTACATCTATACACACCGCTGCCATTCAGACCATGGCAGGGTGGAATTGGGGAGCTTTTCAGGACACATTTTTTTATCAATGCCGGCAACCTATGCAACCTCAATCTTAGTAAGTATGTGTGTTATTGCTTCACAAATATATAGCAGTGGAGTTAGCTCAATCAACCAGTCAGGGTTGTGCTTGCAATATGTATCCATCCGCTACAAACCTCCAGTAAAGGGAGCACACCAGTAAATGGTGGGATGTTGGGTAATAGTCCCTAAAATCACATGCAATTGAGTCATGTTTTGGACTCGTTTGAGACTATCTTTGGCTCATTAGTGATTTTTAGATCATAAAAACGAAAGTTTAGAGCCTACGTATTCATTTCGATGAATCAATGATGAATCTAACTTGTTCACGGCGAAAAGTCCTGTCAAATGCGCAAGAGCCCAAATAGCGTTAGGAGGCTTAAAAACGGGTCAAAAACAGTGAGGGCGCTCTTTGGTGGCCCTTTGCACAAAATCTAATCACATAAACCCCCCAACATTGAAACATATGTTTAAATTTCATCCGTTCTGAATACATTGATAGGTGTCACAACCTTTAAATGTTGCCCAAAAGGCTTGAAATCGGCCGTTATATTACCATATATTTACATATATTAATATGTTTCAAATTCATACAACATCCAGAAGTAGATTTTTGATTCTTCAAAGCATGACAGATCAGAACACCAAAAACTGAGAAAACATATGTTGAAGTTTTGATTTTTGGAGGTATGTAGGGGGGGGGGGGGGGGTGTTGAAATTAAGGAAAGCACAAACATGTAAAATTGTAAAAATCACACTAATTTTGTCAGAATACAACTTATATGTGTATTTTGTGCTGTAGGGCAAAATGAAAAATGCTTACTATACTTGAAGCTTGGGATGGATAGTCACATATAGAAGATTCTAGTTTGGGTCTTAGGGGAACCAAAATTGAGTTGCTTGGAATTCCCAAGAACATGGATCTAACAGCTATAGTTATCAAGTAGAAACCTGTACACAACTTGGGGAGCTCATCCTGGATGTGGCAGTGTTTACTGAGCAGCGGACACCCTCATCAGTAAAGTCTGCCGACTATTGAAGTCACCTCAACTTTGTTTATTTTGGACTTTTCTGTTAAGCTTGGATTTTTTTGCATCAAGTGTCAAGGTCAAAGTTTAGTGTCACTATGAAAGGGTGCTGTGAATGAGTCCACCCAAGCCACAGTGGGCAGCGTTAATCTGTGGTGTGTGTTATAGAGCCAAATGAAGCAAATGTCAGGAAGGCACAGTTTAAATCAGTCCCATGCATTTTACTTCTTTTTTTTTTTAAATAACCAATGAGCTTTTTGTATGTTTGTTTGTTTGTCTATATCGGTTTATATCATTAACAAAAAATTCAAGAATTGTTTTTTGCTTGATTTTGTTTAGGTGAAAACAATTTTCAAGAGCATTTGAATCAGTTACGAGAGACACTACGATGGAGTTACGGTGCTGGTGTAGTACTACGGCTGGGGAGGATAGCCAGATTTGAGCTGAATTATGTTATACCACAGACTGCCCTAGCTACTGATAAGTAAGTGATAAAGATAACTCGGACAAAAATGAAAATCCATAGCACTGGTGCAAAAGAATGTAATAAGGCATTGGTGTTATACTCGGGTGGACAATTACTTTGCCAGTCAATATGTGTCACAACAATTGTCATTAAGGCGACAAAAAAAACCCCACCCTGTCACTAGTATTCAATAGTATCTCAAATTGGCAAAAGTGTCCCAAATTGAAAATCATCCTCATAATTAATGTATCTCATATTGCTTATTACTTTTTGGAGCAAAATGAGATGATTTTCAATTTGAGACACTTTTGCCAATTTGAGATGCTTTTGAATACTAGTGTGTTTTACGGGCCCGACCGACCCTAAATTTAAGTTTTTGGAAGAATTTTTTTTAGTTTATAGAAAAAACAAAATCTTGTAAAATCAGCCGGTTTTTGGGCTACTTTTTGTTAGAAAATTTCTTTGTAAAAGTTTTTCATTTTTTGGATTATTTTTGGAAAAAAAAAAATCGCCCGACCGACTGACCCTACTTGAAAGGTCCACCCGCTCGTAAAACAGGTTTGTTTTGTTTGTCACCTAAGCCTGGCATTTTCAGCTTATTTTGTACCCAGGTACCTGCCACATTTTCAGGCGAGCAATCAGGTACCCAAAATGGCAAGGAAAAACATGCAAGTTTGCATGATATATCCCTGCACCGTTGTGCAACGACATTGTACCGTTGCAGGGATGAAACTTTTTAGGAAATTTCCTGTATTCAGGAAATATACACAAAAAAATTGTATTTTTACACATTTCAGGAAATTTGATTGTTCATGTGTTTCACCTCTGTCGTTGCATTTATCGACATAGCTTATTCATTGTGCAACAACATGCATTGTACCGTTGCATTCATCGACATAGCTTATTAATTTATCCATCACGAAGACAGCTGTCTTAGGTAGTAGTTATTAAATATTTCCAAGTAAATGTTTGGATTACAGTACACCAAATCTTACATTTTGAAATTCTTAAAGAAATTTTACCGAAACATGTAGGAAAACTAAAAAATGGGGTTAGAAGTGAATGAATTATTTTCCTTTTGATGCATGCAGGTCACCATTTTGTTTTTTATGTTGACAGGGTGCATGTGCAGTAGTGGCCTTCGTTAGATAAATTTATTAATATTATTGATTCAATTTGTTGTGGTGTTCAGAGCTGGACTGGGGATTGAAAATCTATAGTAGTGTTTGAACATATTTGTTTACATTCATAATATTATTTTTTTAAAGAAAATATTAGTTTGGAAAGTATCATCTCACTTGTCATGAAAGAGGTAGAAAAATGTCTAAAACATTTCTAATGCATAACATGTTAATGAGGGTTGCTCCATCAAAATGAGCAGAAAGTTGTGTTTTTCAAAATGAGTTTATTACATATGCAATTTTTTATATTCTCACTTTCATATTATTATACCTCATAAATATTCATGAATTTGTCATGTTCATTCATTTGCTGGTTACAGACAAGAGCAGACTATTTCCTGTGTTTTAGTTTTTAGTTCTTTCCCTACAACCTCATCCCAAGAGTCGCAGTGAGGTATAATAAATCAAATACTACATGGTTATATCGGTGAAGCAGTGCATCAATCTATCCCTCATACTGGCTATGAGACTATTATCCCTCGGCCTGTGGATAATTATCACATAACTAATACCTCGGAAAAGATAGATTGCACTACTTCACCTCTAACCATGTAGTATTTGTATAATAAAGTATGATAGAAAAATGTATTGTTAAAACAGTATGAGTTTTACATTAAAAAGTGACCTCACGATGTGACTATAGAGGCCATTCAATTAGAAAATCTTCATTAATGACGTTCCGCTCATTTCGTCTGGAGCATCCCTAAAACAAAATTACACTGGCTGCTTAACTTCTACCTTGGGCCATGATCACTCTCCGTAATGATGTTACAATTTTGTTTATTTTTCAGTGTGAATGCTGGACTACAATTTGGAGTTGGTGTCAACTTCTTATGAGAGATGTCATATGCATGGACATATAGTTTGCAGTGTGCAGGCATGGAGTGCATAAAGACAATGCAAATAGATGATTCAACCTACCCCATTTAGTTTGGACTGCTCCCCATTTCGTGTTGACAGCGTGGGTAAAGTGCTAGAAGCTACTAAATAAAAGATATTTTGAGGTCTACAATGGCTGCCAAATTGCTGATGGAAAATTGTGATGTTTGGATTTGAATCTATGATGATGTCTATGCATTTAAAGATAGAGAGGGAAGATCTTAGACTTTAGTCTACCGGCTTGGTTGTAATGGCGTTGTCAGCCATTAGCTCAAATTGGGGATGCTCGGGTACACTCAGGTTTCCGTCAAAATCAGCTCCAGGCGTCGAGATTTGGTTGTGCATAGGATAGATGTCACAATAAAAATGATACACCAACCTGCTTGCAGTACGTGTGCTTGTATTCAATATTGACACATTATGATAAGATGCAATGCATCATCGGCAAAACCTCCCAAATTTGATCATTATGCCGAAATATAAATGTGACCCGTCATATCGCAAAGGTACCTTAAGGTCGGCATGGTAAATTACGAGATACAGGCCATTGAAGCTGAGCATAGTCAAAAATCACGCCCAAGGTCGAATTTCTAATTTCATCAGAAATGCTACCTTTTAAGTGCAGTATTCTATCATATTAATCAGGTTCCAACATCCAAAACATCAGACAAATGTTTTAATAACTGAGATCAAAACTCTTTTTCCATTCAAGTTTTACCAGTACAGAAACTTTAAACTTAATTTTTTCAGAACTATAGTTTTCTGAATCAGTCTGATGCCTTTTACCAATTTCGATGTAACTTTGCAATCGAACATCCAATAAACAAAAGCAAGGTGTCATTTTAAAGCTTAAAATATAATTTTTCAGATGTGACCAAAAATCAATTTTCATTTTGGGACCCTTAAGGTACCTTTCGATATGACGGTCACAAATGGCGGCAAGTCTAGGATCTCCTCTCCATATCTTTGTCTGCATTGCAGATATAATTGGAAGCGTCAATCCGCACTTCGGTAGCATTAGAGAGAATTTATCTCCTCTCCTTATCATCAAGAGTTTGTGCTCAAACCACTGATCACTGGTTTTGTTAATTGGTACAGGTATTGGAGTCCAAGCTGGAAAAAATAGCTAATTACACATCCACTACGACAGGATTTGATGTGCTGATTCCTATGCAGTCTGATTATTGCAACCTCAATGCTGTACCTAGGCACATCCCGTGGGGGGGGGGTCTTTAATTTTTTTTGTATGTATATGTGCCTGCCGGACTTTGAAAATTAGACCATCTCTGTTACCTATTTTTGACTGAAAAACTAACCCATCAGTATACAAATTTTGACCAAAAAGCACCCAATTTTAATCAAATTGGGTGCTTTTTTTAGCAAATTTTCCCAAAATACATCCAATTTAGGCAAATTGAGCAAATTCATTTTTGATGAAAACCACCCCATCGCTATACTAAAATCTGTGAAAACCCTCCCCAAAAGGCAGGCACATATACGTATACCCTCTAACCCCATCCCTGCACATGTACGCTGGTACATCGCAAAAGTGGTGACATTACTTTGAAGTAACTCCACTGGTATCTTAAAGTACCTCTACAACTGTGATACTTGATCAGAGTGGATGAACTACTTCAGGGTAGTCCTGCTACTTGAGTGGATGAACCATTGTATTGTTACTGTAGTTGGGTGCAGAAGTGTTGGTTGTAATAATCCAGTTGTGCATACAGCACATATAAAAATAAATGTGTCTTCTTGCAACTTGAAAAATACAACTCACCAGGTACACACTGTATGCAGCGCCCAATGAAGGAGCATTCGGACAGGGGACCAATGGATTAACGTGACTTCCCAACCACGCAGCAGTTAAAGAGTAAAGTTTCTTGTCCAAGGAAACAAGGTCCAACCTGCAGGGCCAAACAGGGCTCGAACCCACAACCTCTGTATTACGAGTCCCATGCTCTAACTGCTCAACCACAATAACGAGATATGCAGGCATGAGAATATTCCTGTTTAAACAGGAATTCCTGTTTTTTGTGGCCAAATGTATGTGTTTTCCTGTTTTTTTAGCATGTTTTCCTTTTTCCCACAATTTTCCTGTTTTTTCATGGAATTTCATTCTCATGCCTGGATATGGTACCCAGTCTTCCAACAGCTCCTTTTTGGCAGGGGATGAATTGTATTAAATGAGAATGAGCAGCTGATTATTCTTGGAGACAAATTTAATCAAAATACATGCGTACATACCATTTGATTTGTTCATTATACATTGATGCAGTACTGTGTCTTTCTATTCTAAGGCTATTCTTATTCTATCCTTGAAGATTTCAGCAACCAATTATGATTAGTGAGTTCAAATCTAAATACATCATGACAACCAGAAATTTTTAATCACTTAAAAATAATGATTTTCATAAGTTCTGATCTGGCCCATGAGTTACCTCAACAATTTGATATATTCATCTATTCCATTTGAGTCGCCATGATGCATTGCATGAATGAATTCTTGGGATCATCATTTACAGAAATTGCTGCTGGTGCATCGGAAGATAGCGGGTGGCTCTAAACAAGCTCTGACCAATGCGTGAACCACATGCTACCATATTCAATTATATTTTTCTGTACCAACTCGCAATGTTAATAGACCCACCGATTTAGTGATGGTCATCATACAAGACATTGAAATTTGTACAAGACATTGATGGTACAAAAGTTTATTTTTAGCCTATTGATATTTTAATGCTTGGAGACATAATAAATGAATGAATTGTGTCATGAAAATTTCTTATGTGTTTTGTCATTTGGTGTACTGTAATTTTTTTTGCGCTTAAGCAATACTATAAGATCATATCAACAGGGTGTCCCCTATTACCCATGACTTTTGATTTTTTGACTAACTAGGTCTGGTTTTGGTAGATATTGATATCCTTCAAATGATTTGACCTGAAGTTGCATACTTTTTCAGTTATAGCAATTTGATGAATTAAATTTGGGATCACAAATTTAATTCCACATGTAATAGCATAGGGAAGTGCATGTGTCCATTTCGTCCATTTGCTTCATGAGAAAAAAAAAAGTTCCAAGTGAAAAATATGCATAACGATAACATCAGTTATTCTTCGTATTGAACTGAAATTAATTTTGAATCGTGATTCCAGCATAGTAGTCATACAGCAAGAGCCCATGGCTTATGTTTCACCAAAGGATGCTGTACATCTAGAATGCAGTACATTTTATACACAGTCAGTGGCATAACCCTGTATAAAGGGATGGTACCACAAGGAACGCGTTAGCTATGGCCGATGTAGTGAAATTTATCATTTGTGTGTGCAAAATACAGAAAATATATGGTGTTAGAAATACTAGTTTATAAAATTTAACCTTTGACCCTTTTAAAAAATCACCAATTATTATTGAAAACTGATCACCGTGTTAAAGGCATACAATGACTTTCTCTCGAAACGCATGTTTTAGTTCATGATTTTATGGTGAGATCTATCAATCAGCTTCAATCTTTTTTCAATTGTCCTACCATTTTAGCGTAGTCTTTAACACAATCACAATATATCACCAGAGACAGTAGTGTTTTAAAGTTAAATTAGTATGGATAATTTACTTTTTAGACATTTTTAAATTAAAATGTTTTATGTTTTAAATTGAATTTCAAATACTATGCCTCTGCTCGCTGTGTATGTCAGATAAACAGTTCAACAGAGACCATTATCAGATATAATGTATCATGGTATGGGATGGCTTGTCATTAGACTCTCATAAGGCTCGACGGAGTCTAATGACTCGCCATCCCATACCAAGATACATTATATCTGATAACGGTCTCTGTTTCACCATTTATCTAGTACATACATACATACATGTATGTATGTATGTATCTAGTACTGAAATATTTCATGGAAGATTGATGGCAAATCAGTAGAAGCCAAATAAAGTTAGCAAAGACACTAAGTTTATGCACCTGTCAGTTGTTTCTCCAGGCCCAGGTACTTGAGCACTAGTGAGGACCTTGGGGCAATTTGTTCCTTAATTAAAAGCTGACTAATTCCACGCCATTTTCTGCCAAAGGTATTTTCAAGTGCTGAATCCCCGACTAAGTCCCAGCCTAGATACCATGAGACAGCCCCGACTAGACCACAAAAAGCTCAATTAACATTTTCAAAATCCATTCAGAAATCTTCGAAATGTTTTTTCAATCAATTGCGTAATTCTACTAATATTACAGCGGCAGCTGGGACGTCTACACTGCACAATCCCTTTATCATGACAAATTTGCCGCCAGACCCTGGTACACTGGGGCCAAGGAAACAACTGATGAGTGCATTATGTTGATTCAGAATGCAGGGTTTGTACGGTCCTTGAATTTGAAAACACCTTTTCAAGGCCTTGGAAAGTCCTGGAAATTTGCACAGAGTCCTTGAAAGTCCTTGAAAATTGATAATTTATGGCTAACTGATCCCAAATTCAGCGAGTGGATTGATGTCGGCAGGAACAAGAGTTCAGCATACTGCAAATTATGCTTTGTTAATTCCTTGAAAATCATGCTTTTGGACCTTGAAAGTCATTGAAAAGTCCTTGAATTTTAAAGGCTCCAAGGTGTACGAACCCTGAGAATGTTCATCATATACAGAAATCTCATGAATGACACAAACACACTATTACTGTTCTGTTGAAGCAAATCATTTTATTAAAATTCAGAAACAATGCAATTGTAGGATTTACAATTTGTATGTTTTCTTGAATTTGCATGTAATTTACTACAGAACATGCATGCTCCATTACATAGTATAGACCATATCTATAATTGACATACTCCCGCCGTTGATGGGGTAAATCCACATAATCAGACGGGGAACGGAACTCGGAGCGAGATCAAGTAGTGTATTTATCATACTTGGCCTCGTTCTGAGTTCCGATTCCCCGCCCGATTCTGTGGATTTAGCCCATCAACGGCGGGATTATGTCAATTATAGATATGGTCTATATGAGCCCTCTTTGATGTCCCCCAGTTGCTTTTGTCCAGAGTTGTTTATAAAGTTTACTGTTTGAAATTTGACAATTGCACAGTATATTGTTTTTGGTAAATCAGTTATACACATGAGTACTCTACACATTTAGAAAAGATCACAAACGAACAGATACATTTCATATCCAGCCGTAAGGCCTGGTACAGACTCCACTATCATATAAAAAAATTTGCTTAGAATATTCTATGCTGACGACAAAATGACGTAGGTCATTGAATAAAACACACAATTTTTTGACCTATGTCATTTTGTTGTCAGCATAGAATATTCTAAGCAAAATATTCTATACGATAGAAGAGTCTGCACCGGGCCTTAGTGTGACTAGACTAAGGCATTTAAAAAAGGAATCTGAACTCGCTGTCATTTCACCGTCACTCTTGGAGCTGAGTTATTGTACCACCCACTTTTTATCATGAAGAAGCTTATTTGCAAATCTGATCATGCATTTACATCTAATTGATGCATTGTGCATTTTGTTTTGCATGCAAAGATTGTCTTTAATTCTATCAGCATCGATTGTGACTTTTTATGAGCTATAGCTAGGTATGCTGATAGAATTTCAGTTTCGAAAGGTTCTGAAATATACTCGTCCACAAATGCTGGATGTACAATAACTTGGTCCCCATGAGCAAAAATCAAAGATGGCAGCCAACCCATAGAGTTAGCATAAAATTAACCCTTTTAAAGTCATTGGTTCAGACATATTTTACCGGGTCTCTGTCACTGGTCAGGGCTTGGCAAAACATTTAGTGAAAAGAAAGCTGAATAAATTACAGATTAACAAGTTAAAAAATTATCTTAGTGATATGATAAATTTGTTATTAGTGATATGACAAATTTGTGCTGCTCAGCTGCCTGGATGCGACATTTTGCGCAGAATAATATTCATCAAGTAACTCAAAATGTCGCTTGAAGAAAGTAGCCATCAATTGAATCTGCAAGATCTTTAAATATGGGGATTGGTCTCACAAAATAAGCTGGAAGTTGTGAATGAAGATTTATTTGTTTTTTATCTTTTAACATTTTTAAACAAATAAGATTTTGAATAAACAGCTTCTGAATTGAAAATAGGGGATTTTTTTCATTTTGGATGCAAATTGCATCCACATTATATTCAGCTAATTTTATCGAAAGTTTGGGTGAGATATAATCAGGTATAATACTGTACTGTATTACACTTTCCACTCATTTTAGTAAACAGCTGTGTGTAACAAACACTCTACTGATTTAAAAAGCAACCACCCCAAACCACCCCTTTAAATTTACATAATGAAAAAGCCCTTTAGGAGTAGAGTAGATAGGGCTGATCTATTGATGACTCGACTGGTCAAATTCAAAGAGTGTGGATTTTGATTCTGGAATACAGATACCGAATCCACTCATCCAATTCAACTACTGCTTTTCTGAATGTACATAATTTGCCTTTACCATTGAGTTATTTCATACAAAAGTGCCAGATATGGCTAAAAACACTTTGATAATGCTTCAGAAACAGAAAATGAGGATTTGATGAACATTTATAATTTTGAGTACAGAAATATATTAATTCAAAAGATTTGACAGTCAGAAAATAGTTGATTTGGACAAGTGGATATGGTAGTCTATTACAGGATTCCCAGTCCATCAGGGAAATCAGGGATAATTATTTTACTTTTTTCCAGTCAGGGAATTTGATAAAAAATCAGGAAATTTTAATTTACCCAAAGATCATATGTAGTCAATCTGATTTCATTTTCCCCAGTGTGTCAGGTCTGTGTTCTTCTACGTTCACATGCCTGGTTGTAGGATTAAAAAAAACCTAATTTTTGCATTTTTTTCGAAAAACATTTACCGTGAAATTTCGAGATTTCATCAGGGAAAAATCAGGGAACTTAGTTTTGTTTTTTAAAATGCTGGGAACCCTGTATTACAAATTTCAGACACAATACTGTTTTACAACAATAGAACAAGATTATGCACTAAAGTTCAAATACAAAATCCAACTCTTGAGGATATTCAATATATTGTAGTAAAAGTTGTCTTTTAGTACACTAAAACCAAGCACTATTTGATAATACTGACTAATATTTTGTCAAGATTATACATATAGATTTAACAAACATGCCAAGCACAGTAAGGGTCAAAACATAGTTCTTTTGAGCTATAAAATATTTGGTGCAACAAGTCTTTGTTATTACATTAATTCCAATGCATCTTCTAATCAATAACGGATGCTTGGTGTTGTAAATCACCAAATATTTGACATCAAACAAAATTTTGTGGATGTGAAATGATTTTTCATCACCAAGCGTCCGTTATATTGGTATTACACACCAAGACAACAGACTTGTTGCACCAAATATTTGATAGCTCATAAGAACTATGGTTTGACCCTAATTAAACCTGAATGAAGCTAATCTTTGGTTCCTAATCCATCAAAAAGGTGGAAATCTATGGGTGTATTTTACAGTGGTACCACCTTAGTACTAGTACAAGATTTAGGGATCATAAAATTTAGCTTGTATTATTAGGAGTTCAAATTATCTAACCCATTCATGTCATTTAACATGTATACAAGATTCTTGGAACCTCAAAATTACCCTTGTATTATCATATCAGGTTTTTTTTTATTATCAGCACTAACGAGGGTCCACTGCATTTGATTATGTGACCATTCACCACAAGCCTCCTGTAAAGTCGGCATTTGTAAATCTACATCAACATCTATACTTTGATCAACACCAAATAGGCGGGCCTCTTCACATTGTAAATTGATACAGATAAGCACGTGCGTAGCTGGACACAGCACAACTGCAGGAGACGCAGCGCGCGTTGCACGTATGACTCGCGCATCATTATCTAATGTGCAGGTACGGCGCACGTGTAACAGGGATTATGTTTACTTGCGGATGAAGAAAAGCCTCATAATTCTCGCCTATTTAGTGTTGATCAAAGTATACATAATTCCCTACAAGTTGCCATTTGAAGCAATATCATGCTAGCATTTATCTGGTGGCACAAGCTGAAACACACGGATATTTTGAAAATACAAAATTATAATTTTTACAGACTTCTGCAAGAGGCAAGAAATAAGTAGGTGACTGCTGGTGATTTTCAACCCACCTGCAAGGCATTATAGCTTTGCTGTAAATATTTTAGACGTTTGCAAAGACAACAAATATATACAAATATATAAGTACAAATTGCAGTAAAATCCATAATACTCACTATATAAATATCACATTTTCAAACATTTTCATACACATCTTTATTATTTTAAGTATCTTTAAAATAACATACCCTCTGCAATATGTGACGACCAAACACCACAAAACTTCTTTTTGTTTTTTATTTTTTAAATAAAAACCATCCTCAATGAACTTCGCCTGCTATCCACAAGTCAGTCTGTCAAAGGTTGTCATGGAGAGGTGGAGAGAATGGTGAAACTATAAGAAAAACACATCAGAGATCAGCAAACTATTTTTTATGTTGGTGTTTATGTTGCTGTTTGAAGTTTTAATGGCTTGTTCGTGGTGGATGCTCACAATTCGTCATGTGAGTGCAAGAAAGTCGTATCTGCAATAGCTGCCATTTGTCACTAATTTTGACTGTACACTGAATAATCTCCAGTCTTGGGTCAGTGGCTCTTGAAAGAGCCACTGACATATAAGACAGGTAACGTTTGAAGGATTTTTTGCATTGTATATAGTGACTAGGTGTGAAAAAATATAACTTAAGGCAGCCATTGCAGATACGACTTTCTTGCACTCACATGACGAATACTTAATTAATGTTACAACAATTTTTGGCAATACCAATTTTGATTATATGCAGAGGTTTTCACTTTTTCACGTTTTAATTGAAAACTTAAAAAATCCTACACAAAAGTAGGGATGGAATTTTTGGAATTAAAGGTTACAAATGTTCATTAGGATTCTCTCTAATAAAGTTTGTGATAGTCTTTGGACTACAATACGTTTAACTGAAATATTCATAATTTTTCTAGAATCTAACAGGACCTGATCTTGTGCTTTTGTTGAGTTGACTCT